>CAUYPK010097258.1:0-16190 GCA_963574355.1 Loris lydekkerianus | reverse complement strand
GATCTTTGAGGGCTGAAAATTCTTGCTTCAGTGCATCAAAATCTTTGTTGGTTTTGTCTTTAAATTCATTAAATTCTTGAGACAACTTTTGAGTTCCTCCTCGAATTTCTAATTCTGACTTTTGAATTGCTCCTCAAATTTCTAATTTCTAATTTTCCTCTATTCTATTAATCTTATTTGCAATCCAAATACTGAATTCAATTTCTGACATCTCAGCCAGCTGTTTATAAATGGGATCTTCAGTTACATCTGCCATATCTTGCCTTGGGGGGGGTTGATCTATTTTGGTTATTCTTGTTACCAGAGTTTTTTCACTGATTCTGCCCCATGATTATTTTACACCATTTGACATTTCCCCTGGAGCTTTTTTGAGTGCATACAGTGCTATGGCCTGAGAAACTGGTGACCTGTTTGGTGTGGTGGGGCTAAGTGGTTCTGTCTTATTTTTAGCTGATCTCTGTCCGACCCTAGTGAAACAGTTACTCTGGGTTGAAGCCTCAGCTTTGGAGAAATACCATCAATTTATCACCCCGTCCCCCACAGACAACAATTGGAAAAGGAAAATCAAACCTTCCTACAACCACACACCCAGGGCACCACATGAATAGTCCTCAGGCAATTGGCTCAGTTCAAAAGGTCCAAATCAATTGTCTTAGTCAGCACCTGTCTCAGGTGGGAGAGTTTAAAAGGTCTCTGGCAACTGGATTGCAGGGGTCTGGTGACAACTCAGATATGACTTGCTCCAGTGCTCCGTGAAGTCAGGAGGACCCACCCAGCAATTAAATTAGTCTGGAAAGGTTGATGCCTCCTTCCCCACCTTGCACCTCTGTCACACCCAGTCACTGATAGACCCCCAGGGCTATCACCCTCACCTTGCACCTCTGTCACACCCAGTCACTGATAGACCCCCAGTTGCCTCCAGTGAGCAGATACTCCAGGGGTTTTCACCTGCATGAATCACAAGGAAATCTATATCTGCTCAGCCAGGCTGCTTCTCTCTGCCTCTATCCCTAAGGGAGAGGTGAGGCCTGACAACCTCAGGCGCTTGATGGAGGCTGGGGGTGTTCACACAGTTTCAGCCCCGCCCCTGATTGATGTTACTGACAGAACAGAACAACTTTGCAGAAATTTGTTTCTGTCCTGGCTAAATTCCCCTGCAGAAGATAAGCTGTTTTGAGTTTCCAGAACCTGCACCTCAGGCCCTGTCTTTGCTCCTGCAGGTTTGTATTTGCAGCATACTTCGGTGTCAGTCTAGCCTCCTGTCTTCCTTTGTGCATAGGCTGATGATCCCCTGAGGGCCGGGTGCATCTTAGACTCAGTAAATCGGTCCTCTGGGTCAGCCCTGCCCTGGGAATTTCCCGGCTCTGCGCATGTATTTTCTAGTCCCCACACTCCACCCAGGCTGGTACTGCCTCAGGCAAACCCTTTACTCATGGAGCCTGCGATTCAGTCCCAGATCTGTTCCACGGTCATTGCCACCTGAGAAGAGGCCCAGCCTCCTCTGGTTGCCCAGGGAGACAGTGGGTGTGGCTTCAGAATATCCAGGAGTGAGCCCTATGTTGCCAA
Source organism: Loris lydekkerianus (assembly GCA_963574355.1). NCBI lineage: Eukaryota > Metazoa > Chordata > Mammalia > Primates > Lorisidae > Loris > Loris lydekkerianus. The sequence continues at coordinate 14,624 of CAUYPK010097258.1, read as the reverse complement.
AAATGGCTGCTGCTCTGCGCCCCGGGGCACCACTGCTCCAGCATGGTTCCCTCTCAGCTGACCTTCCTCTCCTCACTCCCATGCCATAGAATCAGCACTGACCAGCTGCAGTCTAGGCCCTGTCCACACCCCTCGAGAAATCACCCAACAATCTGTACTCCTGGGGGACAGGCCTCCAGACCTCAGAGTGAGAGTGGAGGGGAGTGCTGGGAGCTCAGAGTTGCAGGTAGAGAATATATACAGTTTTATACAGTTTTATGCCTGGCAGGAGAACACTGGGGCACCCTAGCAGGGGAGGTAAGTCCAGTTTTTAAGGGTCTCTCCCATGGAGTGCAGTGGGAGGACCTTTAAACTCTGCTCATTTGTTTGTGGGGCACTCTGAGCTGTTCTCATGGGGGAGGGGACTCCTGTCTGCTTGGTGATGTATTTTGTACCTTTTCTTTGTATCCTTGGGGTCGCAGCTCACCTCAGTGGGGTTGATGTGTGTTCTTCAAACTTCTCTCTTTGTGCAGCTCTAATCTACCAGGTTACTTGCTAAATTTCTGTCCTTTAACTCTCCTTCTGGATGGGAGCCTCTGTGGAAAGCTGGCTTCAGTCAGCCATCTTTGCTTTGGTTCCAATATTTCAAATACTAAATTCACTTGTCCCTTATGAAGCTCCTCATAAGCAAGGATGGCATGTTCTCTCCCACCATCTGGATGATGGCATCACTTCATAGACACATCCTCTCTCCCCATTCATTGTGTCTTTTTCTGATCCATTTCCTTGCTGACTCTCATTTTCTCACTTTTCTACCTTCTATCTCTTCCAAATTTTCTCTCAAGATGAATTCTAGTCAGAAAATGCCTTTCCCAGAAAGCTGATTTTCCAAGAATTATGCTTTTTTAAGGCCGACTTGCTTTCTCATTGGGTGGTCCCAGGTTAATTTTGGTGTATTTTCAACGTGGATACCCAGACTCCCAGGGCCAGCTTAGTTCCTCTCTCCTGAATCAGTTCTGAAGAAACAACCTCTTACCATAAAACTAAACTCGAATAGAAGTTCTAAGGACAATTAGTTTACTGTAAATAGTTGCAACATAATATATCAAACTTTCTAATGCTCAGATATGTAAACAAAATTAAATGACACACACATCCTTCTCCAGCCGACGATTCCCAGTAGCATACAGACATACTCTCTGAACACTTCTTTTTTTAAATAAAGAAAACTCCCTTGACTCTCACATTCTTCTTCTCTTATTACCCATTTTCCTATTGCCTTTCCCAGTAAAATTTCACTCAAATATTTCTGTGCTGCCCGCTAAGGTCAGGCTTCTGTGGCAACCGCTGATTGAAGCTGCTCCTTGTCCAAATTCACTTGTCCCCTTCCTGCTCAATCATCCCATGACATCGATACCATTGAGTATCCTCCAGCTATGGCACACCACACTATTCTATTTCCAGTAGAAGTAATCACTGCTAACATTCTTTCACAGGAAAATACAGGACCTGTACATTTTATCTTCCTACACTGTCTATTTACCTTCAAGCTCTATCATCATTGCTTGGAGCACCCCTCCAGTCAGTAGATCATCATAGATTTTTTTCAGATCCATTTTTCATTTTCATTTTTCTTTGCTCCCTTTATATGCAATACAATATTAGTACTTCTAAAAAAAACTTAAAATTGACAATGTTTTTGAATAATTCTAATTACAATATAGAAAATAATAATTCTTATAAAATTCCAAACATTCTTCATTTCAATTCCTTTACTAATTTAAAAAAACAGGTAAGAAGTGCCAACATGCTCTACAAAGCAAACATCACCCTGATACCAAAACCAGGAAAAGACCCAACTAAAAAGGAGAACGTCAAACTATTTCAGTAATGAATATAGATGCAAAAATTCTCAACAAAATCCTAGCCAATAGATTACAACTTATCATCAAAAAAGACATAAATCATGATTAACTAGGTTTCATCCCAGGATGCAAAGCTGGTTTAACATACACAAGTCCATAACATTATTCACTGTATCAGCAGAAGAAAAAACAAAGATGATATGATCCTCTCAATAGATGCAGAAAAAACATTTGATAAAATCCAGCTGAAGAGTACAGGCATAGGTGGCATATTTCTTAACTGATCGAAACTATCTATGACAAACCAACAGCTAATATTTTACTGAATGGAGTAAAACTGAAAGCTTTTCCATTAGAACTGGAACCAGACAAGTTTCTCCTCTGTCACCATTACTATTCAACATAGGGCTAGAAATTCTAGCCAATACAATTAAGCAAGAGAAGGAAATAAAGGGCATCCAAATGCAAGCAGAGGAGTCAAACTCTCTGTCTTTGTTGATGATACGACTTTATACTTAGAGAACCCCAAAGACTCAACCACAAGACTCCTATAAGTCATCAAAAAATACAGTCATGTCTCAGGATATAAAATCAATGTCCATAAATCAGTAGCCTTTGTATATGCCAATAACAGCCAAGATGAGAGACTAATTAAGGACACAACTCCCTTCACCATAGCTTCAAACAAAATAAAATACCTAGGAATATACCTAACAAAAGAGGTGAAGGACCTCTATAAAGAAAATTATGAAACCCTAAGAAAGGAAATAGGATATTAACAAATGGAAGAATATGCCATGCTCATGGCTGGGAAGAATCAAATGGTTAAAATGTCTACACTTCCCAAAGCAATCTACAAATTCAATGCCATCCCTATTAAAATACCAACATTGTACTTTCAAGACTTGAAAAATAAATGATACTTTGTTTTGTATGGAACTGGAAAAAAACTTGTATAGCTGAGGCAGTTCTTAGTAATAAAAACAAAGCTGGGGGCATCAGCATACCAGATTTTAGGCTGTACTACAAGGCCATAGGAGTCAAGACAGTATGGTACTGGCACAAAAATACAGACACAGACATTTGGTGAGACTGCAAACTAATACAACCTTTTAGGAGGGAAGTATGGAAAATCCTCAAAGTACTGAAGCTAGACCTCCCATTTGAGCCTGTAATCCATTACTGGGCATCTACCAAGAAGGAAAAAAAAAATCCTTTTATCATAAGGACACTTGCACTAGACTGTTTATTGCAGCTCAATTTACAATCACCAAAATGTGGAAACAGCTTAAATGCCCAAGAATGGATTAACAAGCTGTGATATATGTATACCATGGAATACTATTTAGCTATTTAAAAAACATGGAGACTTTACATCCTTTCTAGTAACCTGGATGGAAGTAGAACACATTATTCTTAGTAAAGCATCACAGAAATGGAGAAGCATGAACTCTATGTATTCAATTTTGATATGAAAACAATTAATGATCTAGTACACAGTGGGGTGGGGGAAGGGGAAAGCAAAGCGAGAAGGAGGGAGGGGGTGAGGTCTCCATGTGTGACATGCCTCTTGGGGGCAAGACAATTGTAAAAGGGACTTTACGTAACAAACACAATCAGTGTAACATAGTTTCTTGTACCCTCAATGAATCCCCTAAGTTAAAAAAATAAATAAATAAGGTGGCACCTGTGGCTCAAAGGAGTAGGACACTGGCCCCATATATCAGAGGTGGCAGGTTCAAACCCAGCCCCAGCCAAAAACTGCAAAAATAAAAAATAATAATAAATGAAAAATAAATAAATAAAATAAAATAAGAAATTGTCTTATTGATAAATTAAATAATGGAGTATCATGAAATCCATGGTGCCTTACATTGATATATGACACATACTATACATCTATGGCAGTTCCAGTGATATGAGTAGCATTTTAATAAATTTCAGTTCTGAAAAGTAGTATGGAAAAAGAAAGTTAAAATAACAAAGTTTTTAAACCAAGTAATGCTTACTTTGATTTTCAAAAAACTTGAAAGCAAAAAGAAATTCAGGATTCAAATTAATAGGTTAGTCTCTTTTTTTTTTCAATATATAGAGTTATAAAATATGTAAAAATCATATATTTCCAATGTTTAGTAGTAACACTTAATACACGTACTGTTATAAATTTTAAAAGAACAATTAGGCTTGGCGCCTATAGCTTAAGTGGCTAAAGCGCCAGACACATACACCAGAGCTGACAAGTTCGAATCCAGCCTGGGCCTGCCAAACAACAATGACAACTACAACCAAAAAATAGCTGGGCATTGTGGCGGTGACTGTAGTCCCAGCTACTTGGGAGGCTGAGGCAAGAGGATCATGTAAGCCTAGGATTTGAAGGTTGCTGTGAGCTGTGATGTCCTGGCACTCCACTCAGGGCAAAAGTTTAAGGTTCTGTCTCAAAAAATAAATAAATAAATAAATAATAAAAATAAAAATAAAAGAACAATTAAATCTGATCTTTTACAATTTCCTACCTCCAGAAATGCTTTTGTTTGAAAGGAGGAAGAAGATGTTTTAACTGAGGGTAAGTCCTATTACTCTAAAATCTCTCAGCTTGCTCAGGCTGGGCAGGTAAACATTTTTAAGAATGATGGATCCTGAATATGTCTGCTACATCATAGGTATTCAGGTTATGTTTGATGAATAAATGCAGAGAGAGGATAAAGAGTGCAATATTTTTAAAGACTCATAAAGTAAAAAAGCATTTCTATAACAGTAACAATCATTTGCTTGCTATTTTTTATTTTCATAATAACACTAAATTATGATTAATTTATGTTTTTGCATAAATTTAATAAATTTGTATGTACAAAAATATGTATATATTAAAAGGTACATATAATAAAATCTGCAAGCACAGATCAAAAGATTTCCTTTACTTCTCATAAGCTTTAAGTTGGCAGAAGATTCCAATCCACAAAAAAAAAATAAATAAATTGACAGAAAGTAAGCAATTATGTCTGTGTGTGCAAGATGCATATTTCTACTCTTCCCAAGAATTCTTTTTTTAATTTTTTTATTTTTAAATCATAACTTTGTACATTGATACATTTCCGGGGTTCAGTGTACTGCTTCAACATACAATGTGAAATGCTTACATTGAACTAAGTAACACACACATCCCAATTATACTCATTTCTTAATAGTTTTGAAATGTACCGTTGCATCATGGACATTAGGTGAGGTCCTCCCGAATACCCTTCCTCCATCCATATCCCCCCTCCCCTCCGCTCTCTTTCCTTTTCTCTTCTACTTTCTGGACTATAGTTATGTTTTGCCATTCATATGAATGTGTGCGTGGTTATATATTGATTTCATAGTAGTATTGAATACTACTCATTGGCTACTCTTTTTTCCATTCTTGAGATACCTTACTAAGAAGAATATGTTCCAGCTCCATCCAGGTAAACATAAAAAATGTGAAGTCTCTATCTTTTTTATGGCTGTACAGTATTCCATGGTTTACATATACCACAATTTGTTAATCCATTCAGGGGTCAATGGGCACTTGGGCTCTTTCCATGTCTTGGCTATTATGAATTGGGCTGCAATAAACATTCTGGTGCAAATGTCTTTGCTGTAAGATAATATTTTATCATCTGTGTATATACCTAGTAGAGGAATTGCAGGATTGAATGGTAGATCTACTTTTAGTTCTTTGAGTGTTCTTCAAACTTCTTTCCAAAAAGGTCATATTAGCTTGCAGTCCCACCAGCAGTGTAGAAGCGTTCCCTTCTCTCCGCATTCATGCCAACATCTGGAGTTTTGGGATTTTGTGATGTGGGCTAATCTTACTGGAGTTAGATGATATCTCAAAGTGGTTTTGATTTGCATTTCTCTGATGATTATGGATGATGAGCATTTTTTTCACGTGTTTGTTGGCCATGTGCCAGTCTTCATCAGAAAAGTTTCTGTTCAAATCTCTTGCCCACATAGAAATGGGGTTATTTTTTATTCTTTTCTTATTGATTAATTTGAGTTCTCTGTAAATTCTAGTTATCAGACTTTGTCAGAAGCATAACCTACAAAAAAATCTCCCATTCTGAAGGTTGTCTGTTTGCTTTACTTACTGTGCTCTTGGCTGTGCAGAAGCTTTTTAGTTTGATTAGATCCCAGTAATGTATTTTTGGTGTTGCTTCAATTGCCCGGGGGGGGGGGGGTCCTCCTCATAAAATATTCTCTCAGGTTAATTTCTTCAAGTGTTTTCTCTGAACTCTCTTCTAGTATTTTTATAGTTTCATGTCTTAAGTTTAAATCTTTTATCCAGTGAGAATCAATTTTTGTTAATGGTGAAAGGTGAGGGTCCAGTTTCAGTCTTCTACAGGTCACCAGCCAGTTCACCCAGCACCATTTGTTAAATAGAGAGTCTTTCCCCCACTGAGTATTTTTGATAGGCTTGTCAAAGATCAAATGATGACGAGTAGCTGGTTTCATATCTTGGTTCTCTATTCTGTTCCATAAACAGAACAGCTCTGTTCCATAAACAGAACAGCTCTGTACTGCTCTGTTTTTGTGCCAGTACCAGGGTGTTTTGATCACTAAAGATTTATAGCATAGCCTGAAGTCTGGTAATGTGATACCTCCTGATTTGTTCTTATTTCTGAGTAATGTACTTGCTATTTGAGGTTTCTTCTGATTCCATATAAAATGAAGTACTATTTTTTCAAGTTCTTTAAAGTATGATAATGGTGCTTTAATAAGGATTGCATTAAATCTGTAAATTGCTTTGGATAGTATGGACATTTCAATAATGTGATTCTTCTCAGCCATGAGCATGGTATGTTTTTCCATTTGTTAACATCTTCAGCTATTTCTTTTCTCAGAGTTTCATAGTTCCCTTTATGGAGATCTTTCACATCCTTTGGTAGGTAAATTCCCAGATATTTCATCGTCTTTGGCACTATTGTAAAAGGAATAGAGTCCTTGACTATATTTTCAGCTTGACTATTGTTGGCATATATAAAAGCTACTGATTTGTAAGTATTGATTTCGTATCCTGAGACGCTGCTATATTCCTTGATCACTTCTAAATTGAGTCCCTGGGATTTTCCAGGTATAGGATCATATCATAAGTGAGAATTTAATCTCCTCTGACCCTATTTTGATATGCTTGATCACCTTCTCTTGCCTGATTGCGATGGCTAAAACTTCCATTGCTATGTTGAATAGCTGTGGAGACAATGGGCAACCTGGCCTGGTTCCTGATCTGAGTGGAAATGTTTTCAATTTTACTCCACTCAATATGATATTGGCTGTAAATGGCCTCTATCAGTTTAAGAAATGTCCCTTCTATGCCTATTTTCTTAAGTGTTCCAATCCTGAAAGGATGCTGGATATTATCAAAAGCTTTTCCTGCATCAATTTAGAGAATCATACGGTCTTTGTTTTTTATTTTATTGACGTGATGTATTATATTTATAAATTTGCGTATGTTGAACCAACTCTGTAACCCTGGAATAAAACCAACTTGATCGTAGTGTATAATTTTTTTTTTGATGTGTTGTTGAATTCTGTTTGCTAAGATCTTATTGAATATTTTTGCATTAATATTTATTAATGATATTGGTCTATAATTTTCTTTCTTTGTTGGGTCCTTTCCTGGTTTGGGTATCAGGGTAATATTTGCTTCATAGAATGTGTTGGGAAGTATTCCTTCTTTTTCTAAGCTTTGAAAAATGTTGAATAATAAGGGTACTAGTTCCTCTTGAAAGGCTTGATAGAATTCAAATGTGAAGCCATCTTATCCTGGACTTTTCTTTTGAGGGAGATTTCATATTGTTGATGCTATTTCAGTGATTGATATAGATATATTCAAAATTTCTAATTTTATTTATTTATTAATTATTAAATCATAGCTGTATACATTACTGCAATCATGGGGCACTATACACTGGTTTTATATACCATTTGACATATTTTCATCACACTGGTTAACATAGCCTTCCTGGCATTGTCTTAGTTATTATGTTGAGACATTTACATTCTACATTTAGTAAGTTTCACATGTACCCTTGTAAGATGCACCATAGGTGTGGTCCCACCAATCACCCTCCCTCCGCCCATTCTACCCCCACCCCTCCCTTCACTCTCTCCCTTCCCCATATTCTTAGGTTATAATTGGGTTATAGCTTTCATTTGAACGCTATAAATTAGTTTCATAGTGGGGCTGAGTACATTGGATACTTTTTCCTCCATTCTTGAGATGCTTTACTAAGAAGAATATGTTCCAGCTCTATCCACATAAACATGAAAGATGTAAAGTCTCCATCTTTCTTTAAGGCTGCATAATATTCCGTGGTGTACATATACCACAATTTATTAATCCATTTGTGGATCGATGGGCAGTTGGGCTTTTTCCACTAATTTTTTTTTAATTTCTAATTCTTTCTGGTTGAGTCTAGGAAGGTGGCATGCTTCCAGGTACTGGTCCATTTCCTTCAGATTTTCATATTTCTGGGAATAGATTTTTGTAGTAATAATTGAGGATTTTTTGAATTTCTGAAGTATCTTATTATTTCTCCTTTATTGTTTCTGACAGACAATATTAGAGATTTTACTTTTCTGTTTCTAGTTAGGTTGGCCAAAGCTTTATCAATTTTGTTAATCTTTTCAAAAAAACAACTTTTTGTTTTGTTGGTCTTCTGAATGATCCTTTTGTTTTCAGTTTCACTTAATTCTGCCCTAATTTTGGTATTTCTTTTCTTCTGCTGGCTTTGGGGTTGAATGTTCTTTCTTGTCCAGTTGCTTGAGATGATTCAGTAAATTGTTGGCTTCCTCTCTTTCTGTTTTCTGGATGAAGGCTTCCAATGCTATAAATTTCCCTCTTATGACTGCCTTTGCAGTATCCCACAGGTTTTGATAATTTGTCTTAATGATCATTTTGTTCCAAAAATTTGGTGATTTCCTTCTTACTCTTGTCTTTGACGCAGCTATCATTCAGCCTAACATTATTTAGTTTTCATGAATTTCTTTGAGTCTGAAGATTCCTGTTGCTGTTGAATTCAACTTTTATTCCATGGTGGTCCAAGAGGATATAAGTAATAATTTCTACTTTTTTAAATTTGCTGAGGTTAAATTTGTGTCCTAGGATATGATCTATTTTAGAGGATGACCCATGGGCAGATGAGAAGAATGTATATTCAGTTTTATTAGGGTGAAATGTTCTGTACAGATCTGTAAAGTCCTTTGTTCTAGAGTCAGGTTTAAGTCTAATATTTGTTTGGTTTCCTCTTGGAGGATCTATCCAAAACTGTCAAAGGGGTGTTAAAATCTCCAACTATTATAGTGCAGGAAGATATCAAGTTGTTCATATCCATTAGGGTCTGTCTGTTTTATGAATTGTGGAGCATTCTGGTAGGGTGCATAAATGTTAATTATCAAAATCTCTTCATGTTGGGTGTTTCCCTTGACAAATATGTAGTGACCTTCCTTATCTTTCTTTATCTTTGTTGGTTTAAAGCCAATTGTATCTGCTACTAAAGTTGCAACCCCTGCTTTTTTCTGGATTCCATTTGCCAGTATTATATAAGTCCATCCCTTCACCCTGAGTCTATTGTTAAGATAAGGTGAGATTCTTGTATACAGCAGATATCTGGTCTGAGTTTATGTATCCAGTCAGCCAGCTTGTGCCTTTTTAGAGGACAATTTAAACTTTTAACATTGAGAGAATTGATAAGCCTGGTTGTGTTTTGGGTGTCATGATTTTTGGATGTCCAGTGGACATTTTTTATCCTTTCACCACTGTTCAGAAATTTCTGGGTGAGTTTACAATGGAGGTAGAGCATTACGCTGGTCATTTTGGAGGATGGGAGTGAGAATATCCTGGAGAGCTGGTTTAGTTATGGCAAATTTCTTCAACATGTCTATGTCATTAAAGTATTTGATTTCTCCATCACAAGTGAAACTCAGTTTAGCTGGATATAGGATCCTGGGTTGGAAGTTGTTTTGTTTTAGGAGATTGAAGGTTGATGATCATCTTCTTCTGGCTTGAAACATTTTGGCTGAAAGATCTGCAGTCATTCTGAGACTTCTCCCTTTGTATGTGATGCTTTTCTTATGTCTGGCTGTTTGCAGAATTTTCTCCTTTGTCTTCACTTTGGCAAAGTTAATCACAATGTGTCTAGGAGATGCTTTATTTGGATTGAGTCTTGCTCTTGCTGGGGTTCTGGAACTGTATGCTATCTGAAGTTCTGTGTCTCTTGCAATGCTTGGGAAATTCTTCTCCAAAATCTCTTGGAATAGAGCATCTTTACATTTAGGACCATCCTCTTCTCCTTCAGGAATTCCTATAAGACAAATGTTTGATCTTTTGGAGTGATCCCTCAACTCTCTCAGGGAATGATCAGTTTTTGTTCTTCATTTGTCCACTTCTTTGAGTGTTTGGGAACATTCAAAAGCTTTGTCTTCAGTTTCAGAGATCCTTTCTTCTGCCTTGTCAACTCTCTTTCTGAGGGTTTAAACTGTATTTTGGAGCTCTTCAACTAACTTGTTCATTTCCTTGAGTTCTGCTATCTCATTTTTCATATGTCAATATCTGGTGACTTGGGCTTTAAATTCATTAATTTCTTGAGACATCTTTAGAACTACTATTTGGAATTCAATTTCTATCTTTTCTTCCATTCTATTTATCTTATTTGCCATCCATATTCTGAATTCGATTTCTGACATTGCTGCCATTTGTCAACGCATGACATCATCAGTTGTATCTCCTTTGTCATTTCGGGGGAAGGGGGTGATCTACTCTGGTTATTCATGTTGCCAGAGTTCTTCTGTTGGGTCTGCATGATATTTATTTTCCACCATTTGGTTATTATAACTGGTAGGGTGAGATTAAATAGGTAGTAGAAATAGCTCCTTACTAAAGCGCTAGACTTATAATTGTGGCTCATCTCCTACAACCCTTTACAAAGGTCCCTTTCAGAGTTTTGGCTGGAAACTCTGAGGACCTACTTTGTGGGATAGTGCAAACTGGCTCTGTTTTGATATCAGCCAAACTCTACACTATCCTAAGAAACCACAGTATTAGGTCAAATTTCAACTGTGAAGAGACACAAACAGCTGTAGCATCCAGCCCCCACCCTTCAGATCTTTTCTGCTACAGAACTGGAAGGTCAACCTCAGAATGTCCCTGAATAGACAGCCCCAGACACTGTTTCAATTAAATTGCCTCAGGCAGTGCAAACCCTGGTCAATGGAGAGGGATTCAAGGGTCTCCAACAGCACAATTGGAGCCAAGGATCCACACTCCCACCTGCCAGACTCAGTCCACACTGTTGTCCACTACTCTGCTGACAGGCCCAACTGGAGCCAGGAGCCACACCCCTGCACACTTATCTCAGCCCACACCCAGCTAGCCTCTGCTTGCCAGACCAGCTGAAGTCAGGGGATCATGCCCCTGCCTGCCAGTCTCAGTCCGCTGCCTGGCAAGCCTCTGTTCACAGACTCTATTAAAGTCAGGGTACTGCACCCCACCCACAGGTCTCAGTCCTCATCCAGTAAGCCTCCTCCCACCAGCCCCCTGGAGACAGGGGACCATGCCCTAGCCCTCAGGTCTTGGTTCACACCCAGCAAGCCACTGTTCAAGGGTTCTGATGGAATCAGGGGACCATGCCCTTGCTCTCAGGTTTCAGTCCACACCTAGCAAGCCTCTGCTCAAAGGCCCAGCAGAGGCTGGGGACCAGCCCTGTCTGCTGAACTCAGTCCAACCAGGGCAACCACTCTCCTGCTGTGGGTGCCATCAGAACCAGGGGTTCTGCACCACATCCTGCCAGACACAGCCTGACCCAAAGGTCAACACCACCACTGTCCAGGCATAGTCATAACCAGGGGACTGCTCCTCCTCCTGCAGAGTGTCCCTTTCTTCCCACACCCTCTTTCTTTCCCATTGGTTGGTGGTCCACACTATGCCCAGATCTCTCAAGATAAGACCAAACACTCTGTGCTCTGCAGGGGGGCAGAACTTCAGATTGCCATGTGGGAGGGAAAGGGTGGACTGTGAGATTGTACTTGTGGGGGAAAATATCTGTTCAATTTTATGATTGGTAGGGTGGTGTCCAGGTTCATAAGTGAGACCTCCCTGGAGGAAGAGACATGGAGTTTAGTGGCTCTCTACAGTGAGGTAAAAAGAGAGGTCTTTTGTTCCCTGCTCATTCACAGAGTGTCTGCAGCAGGCTCCTGCTTGGGGGAGGGGTCTCCCATCCTCTGGTGGATAGGTTTTGTACCTATAATTTGTTTCCTTGAATGTTCTTCCTTAGAGTTACAGCTTGCCAAACTTCTTTCTTAGCTCAGTGCCCCATGTTTGGCTTTATAGAGTCTGATTCCGTCTAGTTTTTCTTCCTCTGCTCAGGAGCCTCTGCTGAGGGTTGCTACCAGTCAGCCATCTTCCCAGAATAACTCTTTCCAAGAATTATTTCATTAACAATAAACTTTTACAGAACTTTTATACACACTCACTGTAGAAATCATGGTTAGGGTTGGCACCCATAGCTCAGTGGTTAGGGTACCAGCCACATACACCAGGACTAGCAGGTTCAAACATGGCCTGGGCCTGCTAAACAATGACAACAACAAAAAAAAAAAAAAATAGCCTGGCATGCTGGCTGGCACCTGTACTCTCAGCTCCTTGGGAAACTGAAGCAAGAGAATCACTTAAGCCCAAGGGTTTGAGGTTGCTGTGAGCTGTGCCACCACAGCACTCTACCAAGAGTGACATAGTTAGCGTCTGTCTCAAAAAAAAAAAAAAGAATTTGGCACAAGAAAAGGCTGCAAAGAAATGGATATCTGGGCATGTCTGGAAATTTTTCTTTAATTATTTCAAAAAGCAAAGCATGTGTATCCTTCGTCACAACCTCATCATTTTCAGAGGAGAGCAAGATGGCAGCCGAGTAACAGCTTCCTTGCATCTGGGCACCATGAATCTGGGGAGATAAGACTCCAGGCAGCTTTGGCTGGTGGGATCTGCCTATAATCATCCCTGTGAGGATACAGGGAGTCAGCAAGAGACTTCTGCAACCTAAGAGGACAAAAACAGTGGAAAACTGGCAAGTGGTCACGTGTGTTCAATTGGTCTAATCCTGCCAGCAACTGTAAGTACAGTAGCAGCAAGACTGCAAACCAGAAAGGCCTTACCTGTGAAATGTTTTGGCGTTTTTGGACTTGGCGCTCAGTTGAACTGCCTTGGGGAGAGCTTGAGCAGAAGCATGGAGAACTTTGGGCATTGTCTAGGGCCCCAGTCTGAGCCGCTGAGCTGAACGGAGCTAATAGTGTTTGGCTGTGGGCCACAGGGAGCCATTGGCAGAGAACTGCCCCAGCAAGGTTCAACCTCAGGGTTGCAGAGCAAGGATCAGGCAGAGGTAGTAACCAAGTGACTGAGCAGCCTAAAGGCGGGGTCTGAGCTGTCTTACAGCCCTAACCTTCAGGGGCAGAGTGAGACCAGTTTTGGCACACTGGGTAAGTGGATAGCCACTTCAGCAGTGATTCCAGTGACAAGCACTTTCCTGGGAAAGTTTCTGCTTAGCAAGTTTAGAAGCTTAAAGTGCCTTTTAAGAGGGCTAAAGAAATACTTAGGGTGTCTACCCTGTGGGGTTCAAGAAATCAGTGGAGGTCTCCAATCATACCAGCATTGTGATTAACATCTCATACACCAGAAGATCACTTGCTGCCCAGACAATATTCAACAAGACATATTTACTGCTTTTTTCTTGGTTGGTTTTTTGTTGTTGTTGTTTGGTTGTTTTTTGTTTATTTTGATGTTGTTATTGTTTTGTTTTTTAATTTCAACCTTTTCCTTACAGATTTTTCTTTCTCAATTTTTCTAGTTTAAGTGCAATTTCCCATTGCTGCATTTTTCAATAATTAGAAATTCATTTTTGATAGTGTTTCTACCCCTATTATTTGGTTTTTCACCCAATTTTATCCCGTAAAGTTTTCTATTTCCTCTTTTTGGTTTGATTTATAGCATTTTTGTCTTTCCTCTCTACTTGGTGGAGGTGGGGTACTGTGCCTGATCAGGTTATCAAAGAGCTGCTGACCTCAAGGGAAACACCCAACTCAGCACCCACAGTGGTTGGGATTTTTTTAAGGTTGTGTCAAAGTACCCTACTGTACACCTATATTGCTCTGTCTCCCTCTTTCTATGCCTCTCTTCTTTTTATCAATATTCCTTTTACCCACTCCCTCTCCTTTCTCCATTTTCTTTTCATTCCTTCCTTCTTTTTTTCATCCCTTCTTGCTCTTCATCCTTCTCATCTTTCTGGTCCTGTACCAAAAAGACTCATTGAAACCTTAGTCCACAGGCACAGGAACTTAAAGAGCAAGAGGAAATGAAAGGAAAATTAGGGCAAGGAAACAGATGAGGAAGAATCAGCAGAAAACTCCAGGCAACATGAAGAACCAGTCCAGAACAATCCCTCCAAGGGACCATGAGGTAGCTACTGCAGAGGATTCCACCTATAAAGAAATGTTAGGAATGACAAAAAGGGAATTTAGAATACACATGATGAAAACAATGAAGGAAATGATGGAAACAATGAAGGAAACTGCTAATAAAGTGGAAAATAACCAAAAGGAAACCCAAAAGCAAAATCAAATAAGAGATTAATGATATGAAGAATATAGAAAGGATATAGCAGAGCTGAAGGAACTGAAGCAGTCAATTAGGGAACTTAAAGATGCAATGGAAAGTATCAGCAACAGGTTAGACCATGCAGAAGAAAGAATTTCAGAGGTAAAAGACAAAGTTCT
>CAUYPK010097256.1:0-19377 GCA_963574355.1 Loris lydekkerianus | reverse complement strand
CTGGCCTCACTCTGCCCCTGAGGTTTAAGGCTGTAAGGCGGCTCAGTCCCCACCTTTCAGCTGCTCAGTCACTAGATAACTAGCTCCTGCCCGATCCTTGCTCTGTGACCATGAGGGTGGAGCTTACCAGGGCAGTTCTCTCATAATGGCTCCCTACGGCCCACAGCCAAACACTATTAGCTCCATCTGCCTCAGTGGCTCAGTCTGGGGCCTTAGACAATGCCCAACATTCTCCGCACTCCTGCTCAAACTCTCCCCAAGGCAGTTCAACTGAGTGTCAAGTCCAAAAACACCAAAACAGTTCACAAGTAAGGCCTTTCCGGTTTGCAGTCTTGCTGCTACTGTACTTAACAGCTGCCGGTGGGATTAGACCGATCAAACACATGCAACCACTTGCCAGTTTTCCAGTTTTTGTCCTCCTCTTGGGTTCCAGAAATCTCTTGCTGACTCCTTGTATCCTCAAAGGGATGATTATATGCAGATCCAACCAGTTAGAGATGCCTGGAGTCTTATCTCACCAGACTCATGGTGCTCAGTTGCAGGGCAGCTGTTACTCTCTGCCATCTTGCTCTCACTCCAGTTTAATGCCATTCTTATACTTGAAGGATGCAAATCCAGTGAAGTTAAGTGATGGGACAATATGTCAAGGCCACATAATGGCTGAGCCAGGACTACAACTCATTTCTTCTGGATCTTGATTCACTTCCTTTTCAGTCCCACCTTGGATTCTCCATCACCCCGCACCCTCTTGTAGCTCAGCACAGGCAGCTGAAACCACCACATATTCCTCTCATCCTTCACGCAGTCATCTAAGCCACATGAGTCAAGAGATCACAAGGGAACATAATTCTGTTTTCACCATGGGTCCACTGTATGCATTTTTATTTTACTACTTTATAGGCAATTCTTCACCGAAAGACTCATATCTCTCAAAATGATCCCTGCCTGTAGAAATCCAGAGACCTTTCTCATGGGTTTCCATAGAAACAGTTTCTGAAAACAAAAATTTTGACTCAGTTTTGGCTGTCTGGCTGCGCGTGTCCTCCAACTTCTTGCTGGGGGTTGGCTCTCCCGGGGCTGTTGTAAATACTCTTTTCCGGTTACTATAGTCCTCAACTTACCACTACTATGGTCACTTCCGGGATCCTTCAGAAGGAAATTATAAGAAGTGTCATCAGAGGAGATTTGAAACTCTTTTTCTCTTCCCAGCAATGCAGAAGCCCACATGAGAAGTTTGCTAACCTTACCTTACTTTGCTAAATGTATAGGTTTGAATTCATTCATTGAATTTTACATTGTTACCTTTTGCTAGCTAGAGACACCTTCTACTACTGATGGCTTATTGGTTCCAAAGGCCTGGACAGGCCCTATGGAGTATTTTAGGGTAATCTGTGTCACCTTGATGTTTCCTCTAAAGTCCTTGAAAATAAGTGGTACTTGTTGAAAAAGCAAAGTCCTGAACCCTAACTGCATCTAACCTCCCAAGTCAAAATTAACATTTTCATCTTTTTCCAGTGATTTTAATGCATCCCTAATTTTAAGACCTCTGCTCCAAAGATAGCACATATAGAACTTAGGCAAATTTTATTGATAAGCTGTCAAATCTTGCTACTCAAAACGTGTTGTTCACAAACCAGCCTCAGCCTCACTTAGGAGCTTGTTAGAAATGTAGACTACCCCCACACCAAATCTACTGAATTAGAATCTGCATTATAATAGGATCCCCTGGTGATTCTATCTATAATAAAAATGGAGACACACAACTCCAAGAGATTTTTGCCTGAAAAGTTAGAAAACAAAGGTCAAATTCATTTTTCTTGCTTGAATCACTTGGGTAATTGCCACTTTCTTCCCTTGGCTTTTATAAGATAGTTAGAGCTTTAGGCAAAAGCCATTTTTGAGAGAATTTCAAGAGATGCCAGGTTCCTCAGGGCTGCCTGAGTAACTCCTGTCTTACAGCAAATTCTCAGAGCACCAGCTTACAAAAATGACAGCCTCCGGGCAGTGTAGACAGCTCTCCAGGAAGAAGAGCTTGCCTGGGGAAAGACCAGACAATGTCCTTCTTACCCCAAATCCTTGAGTCTGATTGAAGGTTAATAAGTTAAAGCTCTACTGTGGATTTATTTTCCTATTTATTCACTGAAGAACTTGAGTAAATTCTGAATGTTAATCCCAATGAAGAGAATCCTAAATGGGTCTAATTTTTATAGCAACACAGCCTTTCAAGGCTGGACTATCTTCTCCTCCTGTTCAATTACAATTTCACCTTTTTCTCCAATGACATCAGTCATCAGCCATCTTTGTGTCATTTTGCACAAACCTGTTTTCTATGGTCTAGTGGCCATAAGGGGACTTTAGGTAGGAAATACTTTTCCATTTACTGGCTTTATTGTGAGGACTCGAACAAACCATTTAACTTATGTAGATCCTGTTTGTTTGTAAGATGGGGAAGATGATGGCCTGAGAAAACTGTTTGGTGTCAGGGTTGGTTTGTGGTTTTTTAGTATAAAGTGGAAATCTTTTTGAGAATACTTTGAAAGCTATACAGTATATTACAAATGTGATTTTTTTTTTTTAATTTAAACTGATGAACATTGAGTCACGACTGACAGATTTCCATTTCAGTTGTTCTAACTGTGGTCCATGGGCCAGGCTGCATGCAGATTTTTTGAGGACTGTTTTGGTTATCTGTGGTGTTGGATACCATGAAAGGTATGCACAGACCTTCTCTTTGCTCATCAGCTTTTGTTAGTGTTTCTGTATTTAATGTCTGGTCCAAGACGATGCTTACTCTTCCAATGTGGGGCAGAAAAGAAAAAAGTTTGGACACCCCAATTAAACCCTCTGGTGTGCTCCTTCATGTGCCCCACAGTCATATAAAATTCATATTTCACGCTAATGCCTGCATTGCCCTTCCAGACCCCACCTTTGCTTGCTCAATTTGCCCTGCTTTATCTTTGGTCTCCCAACCAGGCTTCTGCAATGTAACACCAGTCTTGCCAATGCAGCCACTGACAGTACATTTTGCAAATGAGATCCTTTGTCATGCTGGATCAGACAGTTCCCTGAAGTCTAGACACATTTCTGTGAGCCTATTCCACTCGTTATTTATGGATGGATCTGCCATCTAGTCAACCAAAAATGGGGAAAATGATATTACAGTTGTTCCTGGTTTCAGGAATAGTTAGACCTTACATGACTACAGTAATATCAAAACAAGAACATGACATTGGCACAGTGGATGGTTATAGTTCTATGCTGTTTTGTCACATGCACAGACTCATAGTCAAGTTGCATGCCATACACCATCAGCATGACCTTCATTGACCCACTTGTCACTCCCACTATCCACCCACCATCCCGAATCCTAACTTGTTCTCCATCACTATAAAGAATGTTATATAAATGGAATTATTTATTAAGGGACCTTCTTAGATAGACCTTTTTTTTTTTGGTCACTCAGCACAATACTCCTGAAATATAATTGATATGTTAAAGATCCTATCTGTCATTTTATTTTTTATTTTATTTTCCATTTTTTTTAGTTCCTGTTTTTATTTCTTTATCTTGCATTCATGTAGGTGAGTTGAACTTTGGCTTGGGTTCTATTTCAATTAATCTATAGGGTTTTGGTGTATATTCTTTTGTCACTGTGAATTCTGCTTTGACAATGAAATATAATTTGAAAACTAAAAGCCAAGGGAACTCTACCCTATTTAACTGGAGTTTGAATTTTTTGTTTTTCTTTCCTCCTGGTGTGGCAATATCTCTGATTTTGTTTGTCTTATTTTGTTTTTAGGCTGATCAAGTGAATCAGTGGAAATGGAGACAGAACGAAGGAATCTGTAGCTGGTTGCCATCAGACAATCACTTGTAAACACCACTGCACTCAGATGAGCCTTTTTTTCTCCCCTCAAGGTCTCTTATTTTTATCATTTTCTGTTTACAGAATTATTTGGCCATTATTTTAAGCTAGATCTGCTGAAAACAAATTCTTGTAGATTTTCTTCACCTGAGATTGTTTTAATTTCTTCTTTATTCCTCAAAATCATTTTCACCAGCTGCATTGATAGAATTCTGGGTTGCCAGTTCTTTCCTTTCAGCATTTGAAAGATATTTTACAACTTCCTCTAGCCTCCATGTTTCTAATGATAAATCTTCCACCATTCAAATGTTTTCCCCTTGTAAGTAAGGTGTCATTTTTCCCTGGCTGCTTTCAAGAGTTCTGTTTGTCTTTAGTTTCCAGATGTTTGATTATACTATGTTTTGGCCTGGATTCCTTTGCATGCATCCTATCCAGGGTTTTTTTTCAGCTGAAAGGTTTATGTAGGTTTATGTCTTTTACTACTTTTTCAGGCCTATTTTATTTCTCGTCTCTTTCTGAGTCTCCGATGACATAAATTTAGATCTTTCACTATAGTCAGACCTGTCTCGGAGGTTGTGTTCTTTTTCTCTCTCCCAAGTAGCTGGGACTACTGGTGCCTAGCACAATGCCTGGCTAATTTCTCCACTTCTGGTAGAGACAGTAATGCCTGGTTTTGAACTCGTAAGCTCAAGGGATCCTCCTTCTTCCACCTCCCAGAGTGCTAGGATTATAGGTGTGAGCCACCACCCCAGCTGAATATTCTAATTTTCTAACCTCTCAGCATTTCCACAAGCAAGGACTACAGAAGGCAATATGCAATGTGTTCTAGAAAAGCACGGGATGTGGAGTAAGATTCTAGTTTAGAGCTTTTGTGTGAGTAGTTATGTGACTTTGATCAAAAAACAGGACTTCATAGAACCTCAGCACTTCAGCTAAAGAAAAAAAAAATTGTATTATCATAAACAGCTATGTGTGAGGCTCTGTTCTAATATATGAATTATTGATTTATTTAAAACTTTTAACAGCCCTTTCATGAGAACTATGATTAGACCCTTTACATTGATAGTTCATTAGAACTATGATTAGATCCTTTCATGTTAACTATGATTAGTTAACGTGGTAACACTGAGACACGGGTGCTGAATAACTTGCCTTAGATCTCCTAGCTTAGGAGCAGAAGAGCTCACATTTGAACTAAGGCATTCTGACTCTAATTAAATTATATAAACAGGCTTTTACCTGTTTATATCTTATCATGAATAAGGTGCCCAATATAGGTCGCTCTCTCTGAACTCTAATAATAATTCTTCTATTTCACAGAGTGATTGTGGAGTTCAAACAAAAGTTTATAGACGTGCCTTATAAAATACTGGCAAAATACAATGTATTATAGTTCTTATTATGATGTTTTCATCATTTCCTAAATCCCTCCAGGCCTTTGGTTCACATCTTCTATTCTGTAGGGATATTTAGTCAGGTTCATTTTTTACTGGAAATACTCTTTCTCCAATTAACATGGCTCATCTTCTGTGAATCATTCTTCATGTTGAAACCTTTAGCATCTCCTTCCTAATTCTTCCTTTCTGCTCATTTCTTCTCTTGATGTCAACCTTTTCTCTTTGGGGCTTACATTCTCAGACTTTATGATAATGAACACATCCTGGTTATATCTGCTGGATTCCATTACTTTGCTAAGATAGCATATGGGAGTTTCAGACCTGGGTTAATTTTTTTGTAATCGTCATTCATCTTTTCCTTCCAGAAATGACATAACCTTTTGATGCTTCTACGGGGCTCTATGTCATTATATGAGGCTTCAGTTTCCTTTTGCAGAGATAATTTTGAGCAGTTCTACAATTTTCTTCAATATTAACCAGTGCATTAACCAATGCATTAACCAAAGCATTCCTAATTCTATATGATATAAGCACATTGTACCCCATAAATGCATTGATGTATACATTATCTATATGTTTATGATTTAATTTTAAAAAGATTTTAAAAAATGAAAAAGGAGAAAAATTAGTCCAGCAAATACTCATTCAACATATGTTATATGACAAATTCTATACAAGATGCTGTGGTTCAAAGATTAGTTTCACATACTTCTCAGTACTAACAGAAATGACAAACTCCTAAAGTTGCTACCAGATTGTTGATCCTTGTAAGGGAAATTTCTTCTGCCTGAATTGATAACTTTCCACATCTTTCTTTCATGCATTTTGAAGGCTCTAAACTCTGGAGAGAAAACAAAGGGAGGGACGGGGTGAAAGAGAGAGATTTATAAGTCAATATCGCAGCATACTTGAAGAATTCTAATGCTGAGAAATCCACCGGATTGGATAATCAGAATAAAATTTACTTAAGATGAAAATCATTTTATTTAACAGTTTGATAGAAACTTTAAAATAACTATATGGATGATATTCAAGGTAGAAACAAAGGCATAATTGCCATCTTAAAAGGAATATAAAGTCATAAGACAAATCAAACAAAATCAACTGGATCGATTGATTGGAACAATTAGTTAGAAAATTTGAACATCAAACATATTTATCACTAAAATTTTAAACTGCAATAAATGGGGTAAATTCTAAACTAGATTCTTAAAAGAGCTAACTGGTGAATTTGGAAAATTCCATTGAGCTGCTTCCCCAGAATGTGCATAGAGAGTCTTTTTGAAGAGAAGTTAAGAGAATGGCAGACAGAGGCTCTCAAAGAGCTAATATTTCATAGAAATTGCAGAGGCAAAGAATGGAAAGAATGATAGCATGCTACTTTTGAAGAACTGATTGCTAAGAATATTCCAAAATTGATTTAAAAACAAATTTTAGACCACAACTTATTTCAACGACCAAACTGGAAAGAAAAATAAAGCCCCACCTGGTCACCTAGTGAAAATCCATAACATGCAGCATAAACAGAAAAGCATACAAATGAGTAAATTTTTTTTAAAAGGTATTGACAGATGGATAGTAAATTTCTCATCAATAACAAAATCATGAGACAATGGAGTGGTATTTTCCAAGTGCTGCATGAAAATAACATTCCATCCAGAGGCTTTTTATCAAATCACAGTATTCTTTAATGTTTAGAGCAAAATCTCATACAAAGACCAAAAATTAAATACTAATAAAGTTTAGAAAAATTTTTGAAAAACCATAATAGTAATCACAGACTTAAAAAAAAAAATGTTAATAGCTTTTTTGGTAGATACACATTGGTTAAATTAGGTTTTGCCTAAAGCTGTCTCCTCACGTATTTTATGCTCAGCTTAAAGCTTTCTTCATAAATGATTAACTACATCCCAAGTTGATGTGTAAAAACAGTGACAGTAGCCGAGTAGCTGAGCTCAGCTGAACTTCAGCTGCAGGCAACCAGCAGTTTAAAGAGGTTCACAATGTCAACACTGAACTATACCCACTCCAGCTGTTTCTGCTGTATCTGACCACACGACAGCCCCGAAGTCCCTCTCCGTCTATTCTAGCCCTAGGGACTATCCAAATCCTGATTCTCTCTTTGCTCTGTTGAGCTCTCTTAAATTTAATTGGTCTGAAGTTTTTCTTTTAACACATTTTATGACAATTATAAATGATTGCATGGTATATCAGGGTGGTCCTCCTCTCACCCCTATACGTTTGGTTTCTTTTCCCAAGGCACCAGTCTTTTCAGTTTCTTATCTTTCCAAGTTATTCCAGGGCTATATAAGAGTCTGTGCATATGCAGGTTGAATATCCCTTATCTCAAAAGCGTGGGACCAAAAGCATTTTAGAATTTGATTTTATTTTTGAATTTTGGAGTATTTGCATACACATAATTAGAAATCCTGGGGATGGGACACAAGTCTAAATATTAAACTCATTTATGTTTCATTTATACCTTATATACATAGCCTAAAGATAATTTTATATAATAGTTTTAATAATTTTGTACGGGAAACAAAAGTTTAAGTTCAGCCTAAATTAGGTTTCTTCATAATGTGATGAACTCTACCCAAACTGAACCCCAGATATAGGTTCACAGTGACCTCAGGGCATTTTGATTGTGACTTGTCATGTGAGTGACAGGTGTGAAATCTTTCACCTGTGGCATGTCATTGCTCAAAAGTTTCAAATTTTGGAGCATTTTAGATTTTGGATTTTTTAATTAGGCATGTTTAACCTAATTAAAAAATATAGAGAGATATTCTGAAAATAGTGGCATACTATATGTCCTTTTCTACATCTTTTCACTTAAACACATGACATGTACAAGATAGGAGGTCATAGCCACACTCAATTTTTCTTTCAATTATTCCTGCATATAGCAGAGACTAAAAAATTGGAAGGGGCTGTACCGAACTTGGTGATCTTAAAAATCACTCTGATCCTGCCCATTGTAACTGTTACTTCACAGAGACCCTTATGTTCAAACAGCTGTTCCACAGGCTAACCAGCATTTACTCGGGCAGGTCCTAGGTGATGTCATAATCATAAGTAATCATAGTTTATCTATTTACATGGCCATTTTAAGAACAATGAAAATCTTTCTTTGACACTACATTCGAGATTATGAACTAATCTCTTATAATTGGTAATATTTAGAGGCCATATTAGTAAAGAAGGACTGAAACTTTTAGAAGGAAGAACTTTACTTTCTTTGAAATGAGAGTTAGAAACACTGTGATCTTCCACTATCAAAGCAAAGTGGCTTTGCTTCCGAAATGGATCTTTATGTTTCAGCTGGTTTTGTGTTGCAATAACAGAAAAACTGCGTAGTTTACAAAGAAATAATGTTTATTTTTTATGTATTTTTCGATATTTATTTAGTTCACAGTCCTGCAGGCTGGAAAGTTCAATAGCATAAACCTAAAGCTGAGTAGTTTCTGGGGAGGGCCATAAGAGGGGTCAAAACATGGCAGAGAGAGTGAGCAAAACTTACTTTTTGTTTGTTTTCAGAGATGGGGTCTCACTATGTTGCACAGGCTGGAGTACAGTGGCTAGTCACAGACCCAAACACGGTGCACTACAGTCTCAAACTCCTGGGTCTAAATGATCTTCCAGCCTCAGCCTCATCAATAGTTGGGACTACAGGCACTACCGCCACGTCAGGCTCCAAATTTCACTTTTATAACAACTCCCTCTTGCAATAAACAATCTAGTTCTGTGATATCTATCCACATTCAGGAGAGGGCCTTAATCTATTCATGAGGGATGTGCCCCCCTGACCCAAACACCCGTCATGATGCCCCACTTCCCAACAGTGACATGGGGATCAATTTCAACATAAGTTTTGAAGGTGACAAACCCCAAACCATACCAATCCCCGCTTCAGAAAAATTTTGAAGGCTAGAAAGTCATGGCTGGCAATCTCATCATGCTAAACTATTTAAGTACCTCGGGTTTGTTGAGCTTGTTTGTTCTTTGAAGCATTTTCCCATTCTCCCCCCACCTCCATTAAAATATCTTTGGGACCATTTTAACATGTGACACACACTTGCTTGCCTTAAGCTGAGGACTTCTAGTCAATTTTTGGGAGAATTCTTATGGAAACAAGAATTACAAACTCCAATGTGAGTGAGATTACATCATTTTGACACAAACTTTTCCTGCTCGATAAACATGTCAGTAAGACCTTCTGAAAGTGATTTAACATTACTTCATTCTTTCTGGTAAAATCTGGAAAACAAGTTTATTGAGGGTACCGTCTGCCAACAGTCTGTCCCAATCTTCACTGGTAATTATATATAGAGATTGAGTTGGCCAAACAGATCTTGGCAAATTTGGGGTATTTCTTAGTTAAAGATACAGGCTTCCACCATGGTTTGCCCCAAACAATGCCTGAAATTTAAAGAAAAAAAATAAAAATAAAAAGAAGATATCTGTGACAATCAATAAAAGGTTTTTGATAAGCAACAATAAATCAATAATGACTTCTGAAATCACAATTGTGTCCATCCATGCAGAGATGGCAGACAGCTTTAACATCTCATGCCAATCGCAGTCAATGAGCAGGGCCTCCTCTGAGCGCTATGTTAAAATGACTCTGAAGCCTCATACATGCTCCATGAAAGAGTATGATTGTCCTTAAGCAGTGTCTGCCACTAGCAAAGACCCAGGAATACTGGTTTATGTCCTGAAGTTATCACCTCTGTGCCGAGAGTTCAATTTTAACAAGAAACAGTGAAGAAATTCACTATGCCGGAAAGTTCCAATCTGAGATGATTATACTGAGTAGCTCCAAATGAATACATACCAATCCAAAAGA
Organism: Loris lydekkerianus; assembly: GCA_963574355.1. Taxonomy (NCBI): domain Eukaryota; kingdom Metazoa; phylum Chordata; class Mammalia; order Primates; family Lorisidae; genus Loris; species Loris lydekkerianus. The sequence goes on along the minus strand of CAUYPK010097256.1, from coordinate 9,266 downwards.
AAGCAGAAAATTTGCTCATTTGAGTAGACAGGGGTGTGGAGGGTGACATTCCTGTAATGTTGTTGGTTTTTTACAAACGGATATTGTCGTTCTTAATTAACACTTGATTATTGAAAGAATACGTTATAAACTAACTCAGATTACCAGGATGGTGTGGAAGAATGCTAATTGTCCTTCAAAGTCTTGTTTCTCCTTCTATAGTAACAGAATTTTAGCCAAGCATGGAAACGTTCAATATATACTTTTTGCAGCCTCTCTCGTGACTAGTTATGGTAATATAACTTATTCCATTTCATTCCAGTGGAATGTGAATGAAAATGTTATGTGTAAATTCTATCTTACTTGCTCAAAAGAGAATCACTGGTCTTCCACTTTTGATTTTTCCCCTTTACAGGTGATAGAAGACACTTTGCTTCAATTTCTCCACCAAGAGCAACATTCCAGGGGGTGTTAATTACTTTAATTCATTAATTAATGTAAATAATACAGGCAGAACTGTCCTGCCAGACTGCACCATTCACCTCTGGATTATTATTTTAGACAAAAATAAATTTCTATGTTGTTTAAGCATCTATATCTTGGGGTCTCTGTTACCACTAATTAGAGTAGTAACAGGCATGAGAGTGTGTAGGCAAAGAGTCAGGAAGGTGGTGACAAAGACATCTGGCATACCACACGTGGACCCCACGTGGACCCCACCATGGTCCCCAGTGTGGCTGGCAGGACTCAGGAGCACAATGCAAAGCATTGAAGCATAAAAAGCATCTCAGTTCACCTTCAGCATAGAACACACGAAGTAGAGCCAGTTACTTGAGTTGGAAGCCTTGAAGCTGAGCTCTCTAAATTGATTTTTTTTTTTTTTTTGAGACAGTCTCTATGCTGCCCTTGGTAAGAGTGCCATGGAGTCACAGCTCATAGCAACCTCCAACTCTTGGGCTCAAGTGATTCTCTTGCCTCAGCCTCTCAAGGACTATAGGCGCCCACCCCAACGCCCAGCTATTTTTTTGTTGTAGTTGTCATTGTTGTTTAGTAGGCCCCAGCCGGGTTCAAACCCTCCAGCCCTTGGCCAGTGCCTAACCATTGAGCAATGGGCACCAAGCCTCTAAATTGATTTTATTAATGATTCTCCCCTTCTTAAGAGCTGGACTGGTCTCGGAGTTGGCAAATGAACAAAACTACACTTGGGAGTTAAAACTTCTCGTTCATGAAGGTTGCAGGATCTGTGTCAGGGATTTTGCATCACTCTTTGAATTCTTGTGAAATTCCCATTTTTTGGCCATATCTTTAAACCCTGCCACTTACCCACTCAGCCACCTCTGCTGGGCATGCTACTGGGAACTGTTTTTTAAATATCCTTCTCAGCCCTACAGCCTTTTGAGCTGAGATGGACCCCTTGATTAGCTAACATAGAGATCCTTGAGTGACACCATGAATTAGCTTTCCTTACTGTCTACCTCAAATTCAGGCAAAAACTATCGACAAAGAATTTTACATTGAAAATCTATTTGCTGAGCATTTATGTTTTGCAAATCTGCTGCTTCTTTCCTATTTTTTTTCCCCTCAAAATGACATCATACATTCCAGAATCTTCTTTTACTTTTTCTCTCTAACCCTATTAGAAATACCTCTTGGACCACCCTGTCTGATGCTCTCTTGCTCAGACTTCGTAAGAACTTCTTATTTTCCTAGTCAAATCTCTCCTTACTTCAGCCTGTGCTACACCTGCCAGACTATTATTCTTTAGAAAATACAGATTTGATGATATTACTTACTGTTTTCCACCCCCACCCCACTCCCACCAAAACCACACATAACCACACATTTCTTCCAGATGAATACAAAGTTTTTAACCCTTTCAATGCTTAAAACCCTTTTACAACTAACTTTAAACACCCTCTCTGGATGTTTCTAGTCTAGGCTGCCTCTATTTACTTACAGAATCAACACCAAACCCCGCGCGTAAGCCAGTTCTCCTGACTTTCAGACCCCAAACAGTGAGAAAATGAGTATCGGTCAGTTTCCGCCTGGAATTTTGTTTGATGATTTTCTGGAGAGTTCACTGTATGTGTACCAAGTCTTCATATTTTACAGGACATTCTTCCCTGTGAGACACAAAATTATAGGAAATAATGACAGAGATTTCTGTCTTTTACTATGCTAGTAAATGTGCCCCAATGTCTATGAAGAAATTTAGACTTTCACTAATATTCTCCCAGTATTTCTGCACAGAATGATTTTCCTGAGGCTTTCTGGCAGTGTGGCTTCTATCTGCTATTTTCAGTGTTATAGGGCATTATGATACTATTCTGTCAAACTGGCTGGAGAGTACACTGTCTGGGGGTTAGTCTTTCTATCTCCTTCCCTTATCTTCATGGCTCCCAATCTTTGTAATCAATTTCCACCAACAAAATCAAGCTCAGAACACTACAGGTAAAGCTCACTGACATAGTAACAGGCATTCCACTCCTTTCCTTGAGTTTTTCATTCAGGGATTCTTGTTGCCAGAAATTTCTGATTGATCCTCAAGTCAGAAAGTAATTTGATTTTCTGTGGCAACTTATCACATTAATACATAAAAGCTAGTAAACTTAATAGCACTTAATTTTTCCTTTGGATTTTATTGCCATTCACCTTCTCAGTATTTTTAATCTTGTAATTACTCTTGGCACATAGAGTCGAGGTGTATTTTTCTATTTTTTTCCTTATCAATAACTTTTTCGTGGAATTTTTTTGAAAACTCATTAAATTTTGCTTCATCCTTATACTATCCTGAAGACACCATAAGTTAAATCCTAAATATATGCAGTTTTATCTCCCTTTATCAACAGTTTCAATGCATTTATTTGAAATTTTATCTTAAATTTTCATCTACCCTCATTTCTTTTTTTTTATTAAATCATAGCTGTGCACATCGATATGATCATGGGGCATCATACACTAGTTTCATAAACCGTTTGACACATTTCATCACACTGGTCTACACAGCCTTCCTGGCATTTTTTTAGTTGTTGTGCCAAGACATTTACATTCTACATCTAATAAGTTTCACATATATCCTTGCAAGATGCACCGCAGGTGTGATCCCACCAGTCTCCCTCCCTCCCATGTGGACTCTACTCCCTTAGATGACTGAGGATTGACATTAACTATAGAACTGCTAAGGTTTTTCATTTACAACAAGCGTATGGAAGCTGTTCTATTCTAGTGAATGACATTGGAGGTACAGCCAAGGGAGCAACTTCATGCCACGTTACCTCCCCTTCCCTCCAGTTTCACCTGTCCTAAGTTTCCCCAGCAACTCAACGGAAGGGTTTATTACACTTAACACTTGATACACCTAATACACTTACACTTTAAATCTCATATGTCCCTCACTGAACTTGCCAGTCTCTTTTGTTACATCTGTCCCACCTTTTAGCCTCTCTATTCCTATTTATATCGCCCTAAACCTTGGTCTCCAAAATAAAACCACTCCTTGAATGCATTGAAACACGTCTTCAATCTGATTGACGGAGGTGTGCAGTCATCCCATCACGTGTCACGCATCAGCCATCCATGGCAAACCCCGGAATAGTCTGCCTTCACAGCTATTTCATAATTCTATTCTCTTCTTGCACCTTCAAGAAAGAATTATGTTCTCTTTCCCATATTTTTGAGCATCAAATCTTATTCATCTTTTAAAGCTGAGTTCAAATATCTCATCTAAAACATCATGTCTTTATAATTCTAGAAATATTTTTCTCCAAACTTTCTTGGTATTCAACTGTAAAGCATGCCACATACTAACTTTGGTGATTATTGTTTCTTTTCCAGGACTGCAACTTTTGGAGGACCTGATCCATTTCCTTAAGAAATCATCTTTTTTAAATCTTCCATAGTGATTAACAAATATTTTACATAAAAAAGAAGGCCACTTTCCTGCATTTTCCTGACTCATATAATAATTCTACATAAGCCCATATTATTTGGGACCATGGAAGTGTATCATCAGAGAAATAACTTGCCCTTAGCCATGTTAAATGGTTACTTAAGGCATGACTGGATAAATGTTTGAGAAAATAGATCACGTAAAGTTTAGAGGGGTTTTATACTAAATAGGAAAGATGTGCCTTGCCAGCTAAGAAAGTTCATGGGCACAAATGAGAAAAATATATGTTCACATCTTGATTTTGTGAATTGCTTCCATAAAGTAGATATGTGAAATGACCAAAGTCACTTACGATTTGCTCCTGTGATAAGACAAAAATCACAAAAGTGCTTACCCAGTTAGTAGAAACAGAGGCATAACTTTACATCTGCAGCCAGATTTTCAGAGATGGTTAGACATCATTCCTTTGGGGCTCACACTTTTAATCAGCTGTCACTCAAACACTCTATTGTTGCTGGAAGAACAAATGAGTGTTTCTACCACGTCTTAGCTACCTTCCTGATGACTGCAGAGGAGTGAAGGTACTGATGGCAAGGTTCAGCTGCACGTCTGGGAAATTGATGTTCACTGTTACACCGGCTTTCTGACTTTTCTGCCAAACAGGAAAGCTTCTCTACTTTTACATTTAAAAAAAGCTTTATCTACAATGAGGTAAGAAGGGAAGGGGACATTTGCTGGCAATGAAAAGCACTCCCTTCAGTTCTCCATAGCTGTTGCAGTGAGGAGTTAGCTAGGAGATGGCACATTCTGGTGCTTGGGCTAAAGATTTGTCACAACCAGAAGAATAGCGACATCATTTTACCATTAGAGAAACTGAGGTGAAGTGACTTGCCAGAAATTACAAGAAACACAGTGATCAGGGCTCCAATGTTGCCCCCAAAGCATAGAATGTAAAAAAGTGGGAAAGGCTGCTATGTTAACTCTGTGGGGAAGCCTAGAACATCATTCAAGTTCAAACCCAGTATCAGAGAGAATTTTTCTAGGGAAAACAGCCTGAACTTTGAATAGAGATATATAATAAATTTTATGGTTCTGGTATTTACTAGCTGTATGTCCTTATACAAACCAAGTTTCCTGTGACTTTTATAAATTACATCCTTTACATGATGGGTTGTAATAGGCATTGCAAGAGATAAACCACAGATGAGATGGGGCACGTGGGACGAGGTCAATACCTTCTACCTTCAAGTAAGTTTAAAGTTAAAATTCAACAAACAAAATTAAGAAATTAAAAAAGAGAAAAAGAAAGCTAAGAAATGTCCATTTCAATCAGCAGACACTAATAAAGACAAACGGAATCATATCCAGTCTCTTGGATGAGTTACAGAGGACATAAAGGAATTAATATAATTTTTCATTAAGTGTTTAATACATACGGGCAATCCAAGCCTGGCCTTCTTCCTTTTGCCCAGAGAACATTCTAGCCACAATCAAACTTGGAGCATGATCAATCTACTATCTTCAACAGAGTTTCTGGGGTGCACAGACTTGCGCAGAACTTTATCTGAAGGCTTCTTGCTGGAGTCTTTCACTACCTTTGGCTAATGGGCAGCAGCTGCCTGGAAACAATCCTTTGTTACTCACTTTATCGGACCACAATAAAACACCTCCCCTCCTTCTGCCCTGGGATGACTCTTTGTTCTTCTTGCTATTTGTAATGTTTACCATCCATTTTCAGGTTGTTTTTCCTACACCAGGTGGTTCTGCACTGAATAGCTAATTGCTCCCTGCGTTTATGTGAATTTTAGCTATTTCTTTATGAACAACACATTTGGATTCCCTACTCTCTCTTGGACTCCCACTTGGCAGGGGTAATGAGAAGCAGCTGTCCACGCTGAGAATTGGCACAGAGATGGTGTCATCATTACTGGTTCAACGCCTGTCACAACCCACCAAGAGCTACCAGCTCCTTTTGTTGTTTTATAGTCATATTTCTGATTTAAACTCAAGATCCATTTTCTACTGACACATTGTTTTTTCCTACTATTCCCACATTTGCTATCCCTTTGTTGGACATGGGAAAAGGAAGTAAATTTTGTGTGCTTAGTTTTCATATATTTGTAACTTTTAGAAAGTTCAGCCTATTCCACATCTCCCTACCTATCTCTATCCATTGACCAACCTATCATTTTCTCTCTTTTGTCTACATATCTATCTCTTTATATACCTGAATCTATGTCTCTTTCCAACTCCTCAAGTTTTAGGGTGAGAATAATAAATCTCTGGGCCAATCCGATAAAGAAATAATTAACACTAAAGGAAAAAATTGGAACAAGTGGTGTGGCAAAGGTAATCACAAAAGATCCTGTTGTCCTAGATATTTACTATTCACTACTATAATTTAGAGATGAGAAAGACCAAAAGTATTAACTCATGGACCCTTTAACCCCAATTGACAAATTCAAGATTGAAGTATAATAAAATGAAACCATATAGTGGACTATGGATATTAATCCTGGTCTCAAGTTCTGCATATATTCTTAACTATTTGACCTTGAATTGCTCAGGTATACACACACATCTTATATAAAATATATAATGTATATAAAATGTATATATGTGTATATACATATATAATACACACACGTGTATATACCGTATATACTTGAGTATAAGCCCAGTTTTTTCGGCACAAAATTTGTGCCAAAAAACCCGAACTCGGCACAAATTTTGTGCCGAAAAAACTCGGCTTATACTCGAGTATATAGGTACATACCTAATGTGCATGTATGTTTAGAGTCATTCATATCTTGAAAACATATACACCATTTTAGAACAATTTTGTAGAGATAAATTGAAATAATTTAAAAAATTTTAAGAAATTCACATGCAAGAAATCAGAAGTAACATGGCAAAGGTGAAAGAAATCAAAGTTTTAAACAATATTGAAATAATGGTAATGGTATATGTGGTGGAAACTGTCTACCTATTCACCAAACCAGTTTCTCTTCCTGGGCCCAAAGCCATATTATATTTCCCACCCTCCTCTGAAGTTAGAAGTAGCCATGTGAATGAGCTGGAAGCAATAGACTATGAGTGGAGGAGAGCTTGGCCCTTCAAAGCCTCCACTATGAATCCCTCATTTACCCTTCCCAGTGAGCATGGTCAACTTGGAAACCACATGTTGCAGATCTGTGAAGCCCAAGACCTAACATCATTGCCTGGGGAATCCTGCCTGCCAGTTATCACACCTGTTTAGGACTCTATGAGCAAGAAATGCACTTCTTTCAGGGTAAGTTTGATACTGGGGGGTGGATATCCATTAAAGCAGAAGGAGTGACAGATGGTAGGCTTGAGGGGCAGGTTGCCAAGCTGCTGGAAGTGGAATTAGTCTAATTTAGTTCAGAATAGCTCAATGTTGACAGTCAACTGTGAGAACAGGCCTGTGTGAGGCCTCACTGGTGGAAATGTAATCCAGTCACATTAACAGGGCCCACAGAACAGATTCTGAGGTCCTTAGGCGAGACTTTGCCAACCTTTACAGTTCAGTAGTTTCACTTGAACCGTAGCTGACTTTCTCAAAAGGTCCTATGATACCTTTTTAAAGGTGTGTATGAGCTTGTCCATAGTAGAAAGATAATCTTGTCAAGTCTGAATTAGATGGAATTAATAACACCTGGAATTATCAAAAATGGTAGGTCACAGACTATCTCCTTTAATTTGGACTGAAATTTTTGTATTTCTGTGAAATATTATTGACCATATAATAAAATGCAAAGCTACTGACTAGCTTTTTAATTGACACTCCAAAACTGTTGAGAATAAGTTGAGAAAAATTTTAGACAAAATCCTGTAAAAATAAGCAACTTCTAAGTTTAAATAGTATTCATAAGCATAAGTATTCATTGGTTTTTAGTCTAAACTAGAATTTAAGGTTGGAAAACAATGCTTCTCCAAAACAAACTCTTCTAGACCTTGTTTTCTGTGTTGCAACACTTATTAAGTGCTATTGAATATATTCCACCTCATTTTACTGAATGCACAGTTATTTATTTAATAACTAATTCAATATCTGAGAGTGCAGCTCTTTCCTTTATTCTTTGTCTAAGCTCTAGTATGCTTTAATAGTGTCATTCTCTATACCAGATTATTAGCAATTTAACCCTCTGGCAGGGTCTAGCCATAAAAATTAAAGCTAAATTCAGGGGAAAGACCAGATGCAAAATCTGGTGTTCAGATTGGTCTTCAATCTGATCTGGTCAATCTGGGAAATCTGGTCTTCAGCCTGGCTACCGTGCAAACCCTTCCTACTTGGTGGCACTCAATATCTCCCCATTACCCAGGCACAACATAACAGCAGTGAAATTGAATTAATAACATCAGTGAATTATGATCCATAAAAGTGATCACTGAGTGATACTAAAGATTCAGTTAGTGTAATAACCAATGACATTCAAACCAGATTTATTTACCCAAAATTGCCCCAGTTGGAGGATTAAATTGTTCTAAATATGGTTTTGTATTGTGACTGCCATACTTGTTTTGCCTACAAAACCCACAATTCCACACTGGTTGTTGGCACTGAGACATGTCCTAATAGTGGAGGGTCCTGTGTCCACACCCAATACACATATGGCCAATACATCTTTTGTAGTATATTGGAGTTCTGAAGGTTAAATATTGTGGGATGGAGCATAGGGTTATAAAAAAAGTGCCAGGCACCAGGGACAGAGTGATCTGGAAAAAGCCAAGTATCACTGCTGTCTCTGAGTACTAAAAATAGTACTCACTGACACAGCACACTATCCCAACACTAAGTCATATTTAGCAGTGAAGAAAAGGCAAGACAGGAATGCAGTAAACAGAATGTGTTCAGGGTTAAAGTGTGCAGTTAAAGAAAAACACCTTGTATTTCAACCTTGATTCTCTCTTTGAAAGTTGTCGCTGCGCTGTGTTTTCTTGTGCCTGAGACTTTAATAAAGGCCTGGGGGCATCGTTATGAGGGGCCACACCCTTGTTTCTGCTTGTGGAGCTCTTGGGGTATTGGCCTCTTGGGGTCCCTCAGTTCAGTGCAAATGGACTAAGTAGGTGTTTTTCATTTTGCATCACATTGCAGCAACAAAATGTTGAGTCATACATGTATATCGTTTGGTGTTTTTATGTTTTCTAAAGAAATTAAACACTTAGAGATCTAAAAATAGACCTACCATTCAATCCTGTAATTTCTCTACTGGGCATATACCCAGAAGACCAAAAATCAAATCATAATAAAGACATTGGTACCAGAATGTTTATTGCTGCCCTATTCAACATTGCTAAGTCATGGAAAAAGCCCAAATTCCCATCTATCCATGAATGGATTAATAAATTGTGGTATATGTACACCATGGAATACTAT
>CAUYPK010097255.1:0-64467 GCA_963574355.1 Loris lydekkerianus | reverse complement strand
TTCCAGTTTGCAGTCTCACTGCTGCTTGTACTCACGGTTGCCGGCGTGATTAGGTCGATTGAACACACACAGCCACTTGCCAGTTTTCCACTGTTTTTGTCCTCCTCCTGGGGTCCAGAAGTCCCTTGCTGGCTTTCTGTATCCTCAAAGGGATGATCATAGGCAGATCCCCCCGGCTAGAGATTTCTGGAGTCTTGTCTCCCCAAACTCGCTGTGCCCAGTTGCAGGGAAGCTGTTACTCAGCTGCCATCTTTAATCCAATCTCATGACTTTCTTGATAAAGTAACAGCATATCGGTTCATAGTCCTTATCTCCTAGTGGACTGGCCACGCTCCATTGTTCATTCCTGCTTGGAGATGCATTGGTGTAGATGATTCAAGAAGTGGCTTTGGGCTGTGCATGGTGGCTCACGCCTGTAATCCCAGCACTCTGGGAGGTCAAGGTGGAAGGATTGATTGAGCTCAAGAGTTCAAGACTAGCCTGAGCAAGAGCAAGACCCTGTCTCTACTAAAAATAGAAAAATTAGCTGGGCATTGTGGTGGGGACCTGTAGTCCCACCTACTCAGGAGGCTAAGAGAGGAGACTGCTTGAGCCTAAGAGTTTGAGGTTGCTGTGAGGTGTGAGGCCATAGCACTCTACCCAGTGTGACTGAGTGAGACTCGGTCTCAAAAAAAAAAAAAAAAAAAAAAGTGTTTTGATTAAGATGCTGGGAAAATGACAAGTACCAATAAGTAGCCTCAATAAAAAGAGATAAAGTGCTGGCACCTGGTGCAGCCAGGCAGAAGCTGAGAGCCTTTTGCTGAGAGCAAGTGTCCGGGTATAGAGGGCCACGTGTTACATGATTCTGTTGAAATGAGATATTCAGAGTTGGCAAATCCATAGGGACAGAAGGCAGATGAGTGGCTGCCAGGAGCTGAGACTTTGGGGCACCAAAAGGTGATGGCTGAGAAGTGTGTCGTATCTTCCTGGGGTGATAAAAGTGCTCTTATGTTGAGAGTAGCAGAACATGACCTTCAGAATATATGAAAACCTGCTAAATTGTCCACAGCCCTGCACAGCAAAGAAGTAGGAAGCCTCCTAGCACAGGTCTGAGCAGATGTGGTGAGAGGCTGCTCCTACCAATGACACACACTTTCTTCTTTCCAGGAGTGTATCAGAGACCCCAAATCTTGCTCCAGCCAGATGCTGTGCTGAAGTACCCTAAGAACAAGACCCTGTCGTGCATCTCAAAGACCTGGTTTGACTCATTCCATCTGTCCAAGGAGGGTGACACTGGTCCACCGCAGCACCTGAGATCAGAGTACAAGGCTGGGCTGTTTCAGGCCACCTTCCCACTGAACCCCATGACCCTGGCCCTCGGAGGCACCTTTCGATGCTACGGTTCTCTAAGCACAGTCTCCTCTCTGTGGTCCAGTCCCAGTGACCCTCTGGTGCTGGAGAGCAGAGGTGAGGAGGCTGACCCTGCCTGTGTTCTCCTTGGACCACTGACAGCCACTCAATGCCACGTGCTGACAAGAGGTTCTGGGAGTGAGAGGGGGAATGCAGTCTTGTGCTCAGAGAGTGGAGACTATGTAGGAAAATCCAAATTGAGACAAACCCAAAAGACAGAAAATGTAGCCTGCTGTGAGGGAGGCAACCCTCATTCCCAAAAGGTCCTTGTAGGATTCCCCATGGCCTTTCTGGGTCCAAGATTCTCTGCTGTGTCCCCGGCCCCCAGGATTTTAGGAAAAGATGCCCCTTTGCCTGGGTGGACACGGCTTTGTGTCTGGACTCATAGCTGGGTAGTGGGGTGAAAACTGTATCAGTCTGTATTTCAGCCTTGGGTGCTCGTTTCCCAGTTCTCCTTGCGCTGAGGTCATTAAGTACAACTATGTTGTGCTTCCTTTGGGCCAGTGACCTTCAGTTGAGGGGCTGGGGCACAGGCAAGGTTGGAAGGGGGCTGGTGAGCTAGTATGTTATAGTTCTGGGCTGAGATGTGGCTGGCTCCCCTGTTAGCAACTTCTCTCTCTCTCTGTCTCTCTCTCCTCCAGGGCCTGTCCCTTCACGTCACACTGTAGAGAACATCCTCCGGCTGGGTCTGGGTGGTGTGTTTCTGTTGCTCTTGCTGGGGGTGCTGGTGGAAGCCTGGCTGAGCAGGAAGGACATGCAGCAGTCTGCCCAGAGACTACCCTTCTGATTCAGCCACTCTGAACTCTGGAAATCTGGATGGCTACCCCCCAAACCCCAGTAACTGGCTTTGAGAGCATATCCAGGCCATGGGCTGTCCAAACTCTGTTTGGGGAGTCCCTGGTGGGGGCAGAGATGGAGGAACATTGCCCAGAGTTTGTAGAAGCTCCTGAAGAGGTTGGGTCATTCTTGTGACAAATTTCTCAGCCTTTTTCTCACTCACCAGGTCTTTTAGTACCTTGCAGGGGATGACCCCAAAGCTGAGACTAATAGAAATTTCCAAAGGTAGGGCTAGATGCTCTGCCAGACATTCATGAGTAGGATTCACTTCACCAGGCAGAAGGGGACCATTCATTGCTCAATTTCCAGACCAGCAGCCTTCTTCCTTGAGTATAATGTGTTGTGTTCTAGCTTCCTTCTCTCAGCAACTGCCCTGGTTGCTGAGATAAGCCCAAGAGAAGTCTAATGGTGGCCTGACATTTCTGCATATCTTGATAACTGAAGTCATGCACCAAGAGTGGCCAATTTTATCTTCCAGATCACTGTTTTTGGCCTCTCCATGCTCTGCTCCTGCTCTCCTGACTTAACAGAGGTAAAGGCATAAAAAAGGACAAGGGAATGTTTTACAAGTGTTCTCTTTAAAACCCCCATCCTTTTCAGGAATTAAAACCTGCATACCTTCCTGAGGCCAGTAAGCGATGGGGCAGACTTTGCTGTTTATTTTCTAGTATCTTAAACCACAAGAAATTGCTGAACAGAATTGTCCCAAAAAACGTCAGGAGATTGCCATCCCTGGAGATAAAGGTTGACCAAAACCAACAATTATTGTTAAAACACCAGCCTGAAGCTACAACCTGTGACACTGGTCACTTATACCCTAGTTCAACCACCGAAAGCTGCCCCCCTTTTAAAAACTCTGTATTTCTGCTTAAAAACAGGGATAAGAGCCTTTGAGATAAGACTCTAGTCCCTCCGCCTTCCTCATTTGCTGGCAAATTAATAAACTTCTCTTTCTTTTTCCTCCAACCACGTGTCCTCATTCTTCTTTCTCACTGATTTTGCCTTTGGAGAAGTACTAAACTTTCAGTAACAAGGATGCTTGAATTTTGAAGACTTGGGTCTTTGCAGGGCCACCATGGCATGGCCCTGGAGGACACATGGGCCTACCTTCATCATGACCTGGGACAAGATCCTGTACAATATGGTCATGAGAATAACAGCAAAAGCAAAAGGGAATGTTGTACATACAATATGCCAAGGAAGAAAACTTGAAATAATGTGATGACATATCTGTTTACCTCTTAGATAAATTTAACAGCTATTAACATTGTGTCCATTTCTTTCTCCAATATTTTTCTGAAGCATTTTAGCAATACCTGCAGATATCTTGACATTTGTCCTCTAAATACTTTATTTTTTAATTTTTTAATTTTTTTTGCTGTTTTTAGCCGGGGCCTGGTTTGAACCCACCACCTCCGGTACATGGAGCCGGTGCCCTACTCCTTTGAACCACAGGTGCCACCCTAAATACTTAATTTTTTTAGTAGGTACTTTTTAAACACAGTAGGTTTTTCTCCCATAATCATGAGACATAGCAAAATTAATAATTCCTTAATATCAAATTCTGCCCAATCTATTCAAATTTCCCTAGTAATTCCCCCAAACATCTTTTGCAGATGGATTGTTCAAGCCGGGATATAGGAAAGAACTACAAGTTCCCTTTGCTTGTTACATCTCTTTTTCCTCTAGATCCGCTTCCTTCACAACTGACATTTCCCCCCAAATTACTTGGGGGAAGTTAAATCAAAAGGGACATTAAGAAAAGGGCTTCCAGGGGGATGGGAGGAAAACCTGGCCTGCTGAACAAGGAAGTTTGGAGTGCCCATAGGAGCTTTCACCACTCAGAAACTCTTGCCAAAAAGAAAAAAAATGGAAAAGAATGTAGATAAGAGGTAAACTAGGTAACCAACGACCAATAGAAAAAGGCAATAATCAATGACCAACAGAAAAGGGCAATAATGCCTGGAGGTGCAGAGAGTCTGATGAAAGACTTACAACCAATTTCAATTTCTTTTTATTTTTTATTTTGAGACAGTCTCACTATGTTGCCCTTGGTAGAGTGCTGTTGTGTCACAGCTCACAGCAACCTGGGCTTAAGCGATTCTCTTGGCTCAGCCTCCCAAGTAGCTGGGATTATAGGTGCCTGCCACAATGCCTGGCTATTTTTTTTTTTTTTTTTTTTTTTGCAATTGTTTAGCTGGCCCGGGCTGGGTTTGAACCTGCAACCCTCGGTGGATGTGGCCAGCCGGTAAGCACTGTGCTACAGGTGCCGAGCCTTACCACCAATTTCAAATGGAGAGAAAGAAGGTATTTACGCTTCTGCATGGCCTTGCCTTTTGGACTCCATCTCTCTCACCGCTTCTCCACGAGAGGGACCTACTTCCAACTCTCTTTGTAAGTGCTGTAAGCTGTCTCTTTTTTTCTAAATAAAATTTCTTTGTTGCCCTGACACTTGTGCAGGTTACTTTGCTTTCTGTTCATGCTACCTGTGCTGTTCCAGTTTTATTTTCTGTTTCTGTTCATTTTTGCTTTCAAGTATTTCTGTGCCTTGGCCAGGTGTGGTGGCTCACGCCTGTAATCCTAGCATCTGGAAGGCCAAGGCAGGTGGACTGCCTGAGCTCACGAGTTTGAGACCAGACTGAGCAAAAATTGAGACACCATCTCTACTAAAAATAGAAAAACTGGGGCAAGAGGATCGCTTGAGCCCAAGAGTTGGAGGTTGCTGTGAGCTATGATGCGACAGCACTTTACCCAGGGTGACAGCTTGAAACTGTCTCAAAAAAAAAAAAAAAAAAAAAAAAAAGTAATTCTGTGCCTTAGTTGAACTTTCTAGCTAAGTAATCAAACCAGGTCAGCTGGGTTTGGGAAACGAGGACTCCAGGTCCCCTACAGTTAATTTGCTAAACGCATGTGTATTAGTTTTCTTTTGCTTCTGCTATAACAAATTACCAGAAATTCAGTGGCTTAAACATGATGCCAACTTATTATCTTATAGTTTTGAAGGTCAGAAGTCCAAAATGGTTCTTACTGGGCTGAAATAAAAAAGTACACCTTTCTGATGGTTCTAGGAAGAATCGATTTTCTGAATTGGTTGGTTAGGATATGAAAGATGATTGCTTGCTATCTCTAAGAATGAGTCAGGGTCAGTCAGGCCCCAGATGCCAGGGAATCAAGAATACAGAGGATGAGAAAACACCGTACAGGAGGCCACAGAGGTGCTCTCCGGGGAATCACAGGTAGAACAAGAGTACTGAGGCCCTATGTTCATTTTCCTATAAGGACATGCAGTGGTCTGGAATGGGGATATCAGAAGAGCTTTCTAGGTGAGGTGGGTCTTGAAGGATGAGTGGCAGTTTGTGGCCTGATGAAGGGTAAGAATTCTATAGGATCTACCCTAAGGAAACAGCAGGCAAAAAGGTAAGAAGAGGAATTCCCAGTGTCAGCTGATGAACCACATGGCTGAGCCTGAGGCAGAAGTGGAAAGTGGGAGGATGTTGAAGAGTGAACTTAGCCAACTCAGGAAGTTGGTTGTGACCAGCAGGCAGGAAGCCTATGAGGGTAAGAGATAAGATTAGAAAATTTTTATGTATCTGCCACAGGATCCTAAATTCATGTCTGTGGCAGAGAATTCCTTACTGAGCTCCATTCTATACACCAGTGGTTCTCAGTTAGGGAAGGAGGGTGAGTTTGCTCCCTAAGGGACAGTTGGCAATGTCTAAAAGTGTAGACATTTCTAGCTGTCATGACTAGGTGATGGGGAGGGGAGTTTATTGGGATCTAGTGGGTAGAGGCCAAGGACACTTAAGAGGCCCAGGACAGCCCCCACAGAGAAGAATGATTGGGCCCCGATGTCAATAATGCTGATGTGCTACATATTTCACTGTTCAAATATTGCAATATGAACATCAAATATGTTTTTCAAATAATTTAGGAAGTTCTTTACCACCCCCAACCTATATCTTCCTCACACTTGCCCATCTCAGCTGATGCCATCTCCACTGTGAAAACCTCTCAGCTTAGAAACACTGAAGGTCTTCAGGATATTCTTTTCTCCATATTTTCCTCTTCTTCCTAAATTATTCACCAGGAAGTCACATTTTCCTTTTGATACAGTTCAGTTACACAGAGAACAGATCATAGTCTTTCTCTCATAACTCCTCACTCTTTTCACATGGGCCCTTTTTGTTATGTCTAGAGTTAGCTGATTGTTTATCTAGTCTTTTTTTTTTTTTTATTGGAATAAGTACTCTGATGCCAATGCTTAGCATAAAATCCATGCCTCAGTTCTTTGGTTCTTCTCTTTCAAGGTGAGGAAACCAAAACTCTCAGTCTACGTTTACCACTGACTTGATTTTTCCTTCAGGTTGTATTAGTGCGTCTACAGGGACTCTACCACATACATATTTTCCCTTAATTTTATAAATAGGCCATCGTGTGGGTCATTATTCTCTGGGTCTTAGAATTTTCACTTGTTATTACTTTGTCAAGATCTGGTTTTTTGTTTTTTTGTTTTGTTTTTTTTTTAAGACAGATTCTCAAGCTGTCACCCTGGGTAGAGTGCTGTAGCATCACAGCTGAGTTATGGGCGCCTCCCGAAACATAGACTATCTTGATGAGAAAAAGTCTTAAACACCCCAGAAGGACACCAAAGTGGCTCTGTTCAATAGAAGATAGTCCTCTTTCCTGATGAGAATATAAAAATATCATTCCTCCATAAGTTAACAATCATTTAATGGACCAAGTAAATATAACCCTCACAATCTTTTCTGTGGAACTAGACAAGTTGAACCCCCAAATTAAAGGAAAACAACCTGTAAAGTTAGGTAGGAAAGTGTGAAAGAAGATCTGTGAGCTATGGAGCAGCTCCCCCAGGTACTAGAACACACTACAGAGTCTCCATGTTCAAAGTGTTGCACCTGCACACACACAGACAAGCAGAACAGAAAAGTAGCCATAATTTTAAATGAAACCATACATGTCAGTATTAGAAGAAAACATGGGTGAATTCCTCTATGACCTGGACATGGGGAAAGGCTTTCTGACTCAAAATAAAAAGCCAATAAAATATTGATAAAGTTAACCACATAAAGTGAAGAAAAAAGGTTTCATGGTTGCAAATTGTGGTACATGTATACCATGGAATATTATGCAGCCTTAAAGAAAGATGGAGACCACTTTCATGTTTACATGGATGGAGCTGGAACATATTCTTCTTAGCAAAGTATCTCAATAATGCAAGAAAAAGTATCCAATATACTCAGCCCTACCATGAAACTAATTTATGGCTTTCACATGAAAGCTATAACCCAGTTATAACCTAAGAATAGGGGGAAGGGGGAGAGGGAAGGTAGGGAAGGGGGAGGCTGTCTGGAGGGAGGGTGATTGGTGGGATCACATCTACGGTGCATCTTACAAGGGTACATGTGAAACTTACTAAATGTACAATAAAAATGTTTTAACACAATAACTAAGAAAAAGCTAGAAAGGCTATGTTAACCAGTGTGATGAAAATATGTCAAATTTTATATAAAACCAGTGTATGGTGCCCCATGATTGCATTAATCATGATTTAATGTAATTTGTTTTAATTATAAAAAATTTAATCTAATTTAGTTTGATGGTTTAATTTAATTTGACTTAATTTTAAAAAAATTAAAATTAACAAAAAATACATCATATAGTAACCACTTATCAGATTAGAGCAGGAAGAGGAAGTTATTTCTAAATCATAATCATTCGAGTGGTATTTGTCAACTTCACCATGGTAACTCTGCAACATCATTCTTCATTTGTGTAGTAAAATCCATGTCAAAAAGGAAAGGGGAGACAGGGGACATCAGTTAGTTCATTCCAATAAATTATCTCTCCAGTTCTTATATACATGCCCATCAGCACAAAATGGAGAAATAATACCTAAGGCTAGAAGAAACTTGGTTTAAGTTATGAAGCAAATTAAATGGAGAAAAATACAAGAAAATAGAATCAATGGGGTTAATATTAAACAAAAATTATAATTATCAATACATGCAAATATAGTATAATAATTAATATAAGTAATGACAAATAACAATTTTCAGATAAATAGAAATGTACATACACCAAAATACTAATAGTATTTGTTTTTCTTTTGGGAGTGGAGAACGTTTTTACTTGCTTTCCTTTCTCTTGTTTTGTTCACATCACCTACTAGAAGCAGATTGTCAATAACCAGCTGAAAAAAGTAGTGGAGAGAGGAGGACAAGCCTTCTTTCCTCAACTCTAAACTCCAATAGGAAAATATGTTGTTGCCAAATATATATAAGTGTTTTTACTTTGTTCTTTGATTTATGTCTTTTGAATAAAATATTTCAGAAAGAGCCTTTGGCAGAAATTCTTTTGTTAATCTACAAGAAACATGGTATATAGCTTTCTTTTTTTTTTGAGGAATCAAAAGCCTTAATTTACAGATTGCTGGCAAGAGACAGAAGTCCTACAACAACAATTACAGAGGCCAACAGTACTTTGGCCTGAGGCTATCTGTTCCTCCAGGTCAATCCACCCCTGGCTATATTTTTTTCCCACTAAAATTAAGCAAGCTTGGTTCTTATGCTATCACATATGCGAGGTAAATACACAAAGCTAGCTCCTCCCGACCCCCAGGTAGAAATGTCGAGTCTACAGCCCCAACTCCAAGTCTCAATTTTAACACATTCTTATACTTCATGCTTATCTGTTTTGATCATCATAGGAAATGGTAGTATATAAATCTGTCACATCATCATCAAATACCAACTTTCTCTTCCTATGTTTTGATCACTGACATATAAATTGTCCCTGAACAGGATTTTCTTAAAATATTTCTGGCTCAATTTCCACCAGAACGTATTTTGAAACTGGCAAATACTGACAAAGACTTTGGAGCCATTTAAGAAATGTCCACAAAATGGGACAAACGTCACTTCTTTGTAGCTGTTTTCAACAATGCAATTATTTTACTAATAATTTGGCAGCATTGGACTGAAAGTCCTAGCTTATTCTGGGTCAAATTGCTCAAAACTCATGAGTCGCTTTCTAGTCAAAAAGTCTGCAGTAGAACTCTTTTGATCAAAGAAGAAAGGGTACAAAATGGCTAGTCCTAATTTCAGAATTAATTTCCATGGTGAGGGGGGAGTGATGCTGGCTACAGAAGAAAAAAAAATCCTAAAGTAGGAATTGACATTTCCAGGGTCATTAATAAAGCGATTTGCTCTGGCTCTGGTCTCCACCAACACAATGACATTTCATTTTCCTGTGGAGCATGAAACTTTATTGGCAGAGACCTATTTACTGTGGTGGTGATCATGACAGTGATTACTGTTTTTAAGGTAATTAACATTTACTAGATTAATTCCACCCAGTCTTCTTTATCCTAGAAGTTGTCAAGGAGTGAAATTCCTGCCATTGCACCTGGTAATTGGAAGAAAGTATTAACATGTGCATGTGTGTATGTCTGTGTGTGTGTGTCTGTGTCTGTGCGTGTCTGTGTGTGTGTGTCTGTGTGTATGTGTGTGTGTCTGTGTGTGTGTCTGTGTCCGTGCGTATCTGTGTGTGTCTATGTGTGTGTCTGTGTGTGTCTCTGTGTGTGTGTTTCTGTGTGTGTCTGTGTGTGTGTTTCTGTGTGTGTCTGTGTATGTGTCTCTGTGTGTGTCTCTCTGTGTGTGTTTCTGTGTGTGTCTGTGTCTGTGTGTGTCTGTGTGTGTGTCTGTGTGTGTCTCTGTGTGTGTATTTCTGTGTATGTGTGTCTGTATCTGTGTGTGTCTGTGTGTATGTCTGTGTGTCTCTGTGTGTATCTGTGTGTGTGCAAGTAGAGAAGCAAGAGAGGAATTGGAAATGACCCCATACTTTGTTTTCTTATGATAGGAAACTTAGCAACTGTGAAGATAACGTTTCTGCTCCCTAATAACTGTTGCACCCGGTATCCCTATTTCAAAAACAAAAAACATACACCAAGCCTTAGAGATCTGAAAGTTACCGATATTAATGCAAATTAATAAAAGGAAAAGTATGATTCATCACAGAGAATAGAGCCAATAATCCACTTCCTAGAATGGGGCAATATTATTTTCCTTTATCAATATCTCTTTGGTTTCAGGAAAGGGCTGCGATGATTAGATCACAAAATGAAATCTATCCAAATGGCACTGACAAGCCTTGGCTGTGCAGCCACAGGAAATGATTGTGGCTGGTGGTGAGGAGTAAACTGCTTCAGACCAAGATAGTCATCTGGCACACTGGAGTCAGTACTGATGTACCACTTGGCTGTACTAATATCCTGTGAGAAAAATCATTCTGAAAAAATAGTATTTATGTTTTAAGTCTATGGATAGCTTCTCAGATTTACTCACCCATCTACTTGGCACTATGGTATTTCCTTTGTCATTTTATTATGCAATGCCTATTCATTCAGTATTAACTGTTTCTCAGATCTTTACTCTCATGAGACACTCATATCTCAGTGTAAAAGGCAAAATAAGGACCCGACAAAACATTTCATGCCCCAATACCCAGACCCTGTGATATACTTACCATACATGGAAAAAGGGACTTTGCAGATGTGATTAAGATTAAAAACCTTAAGATGGAGAGATTATTCTATATTATCTGGATGAGCTCATTCTAATCAGGATTCTTACATGTAGATAATCTTTCCTGGCTGTGGTCAGAAAACCAAAGAAATGAAAATAGAAAGAAAGTACTACATTTCCTTTCTGGGTTTGAAAATGGAGACAGGGGACCATGAGCCAGGGAATGTGGGAAGCCATTAGAAGCAAGAAAAAACAAGGAAACCTATCTTACTCATAACCTGCAAAAAATTATGCAGCTACACTCACGTTTTAGGTTTAGCTCAGAGAGAGTTTTTTTTTTTTTTTTTTTGTCAGAATACTCACCACTAGAACTATAAGATAAAGGTAAATTTGTATTGTTTAAGCCCCCAGGTTTTGCATAACTTGTTAGAACACCAATAGGAAACCAATATACTCAGCATAATTCCCACAACCACTCCAAGTGGGTCACATTTTCTCTATTTTGAAATACCAAAAATGAGGCAAAGAACAAGTTACACAACCCCCGATTTGACAAAGGCCACACAAATAGCCCATTGCAGCTCCAGACTTGGCACCTAGAACCTTGATATTTTATGGTCCCCTCAGAATGGTAGGGTTTCATCTACCTTTTAGTCAGTGTGTGAGCTAAAAAAAACTAACAAAAGAAATAATTCAAATATACATCAAATAAGGATACACTATTTTTGTTGCTCAAAATAATGAAAACAATAGTTTAGTTGAGAGAAAAACTTCAATCACAAAGACTTATTTAAAATAGTCAAGCTCGTACAAAAAGATATGCTACTGGGTTAACTGAATTTTCTTTTAATAATGAAGAATAGGATGGATATAATAAAAAGGCATAATAACTATTCTTGGCAGGATAATAGAGAACTTAGAAACTTATACTTAATGGTCAGAAAGTAAAATGGTGAAGTACTTTAGAAAACTCTTTGGGAGTCCCACAGAAGCTAAAAATAGAATCACCACATGAGCCTGTAAATTCGTTCTCTCTCTATGTATAATAATTAACAACATACATCTGAATAAATGTTAACTTTATCATTACTCAAAACAGTGGAAACAATTCAATATTCATTGACTGGTGGACAGTTAAAGAAAATATGATGTAGCCACCCAGTAGAATATTATGAAGCCGTAAAGAAGCTATAAAGTATTGATTCACTCTAAGGCATGGATGAAACTTAGAAATATTATGCTGATTTGAAAAAGCCAGACATGGAAGGCCATATATTATATGATCCCATTTTTATAAAATTTCCAAAATAAACACATCACTGGAGAGGATATTGATGAGTGTTTGCTAGGGGTTGGGGCAGAGTGGGGATGAGGAGTGACTTTTAGTGGGTATGAAATTTTGAGAGGGGATGGTAAAGATATCCTGCAATTAGATAGTGGTTATGGTTGTACATTATATGAATATACTAAAAATGACTAAAAATTGAATGTTATGATATGTAAATTACATCTCCACTAACAGAAAAATGATTGAAGGACGCTCCAGAAAACCAAACCTGAAAATGTGGATCCAGGGAGTTCAAACTTTTATAATCAGAGTTTCTATACTGACACCTACTTCTGTAGTTTGAACAAATTGTAGGCATTATCTTCATATGAGATTTATATTATTAAGGATATAATAAAGGCCACTCAGAATTGAATTTAGATCATTGCAATGTCAATAACTGGGTTTTGAAATGTATTTATGATTTCTAAATATTAGGATATAATTACAAGTATAGTAGACACAAATTGATTTAAACTAAATTTATAAATGCAAAAACATTCACATTCAAGGTTAACATTCTGTATTTGTCTGAAACTCTTGTTTGACTTTGGTATTCCATTGATTTGCTGTCTCAAGGTTTACTAGCATGATATATTAAGGCTTTAGTTTGTGAAACACTGTTGGTTATCCTAGAAAATCTGCATGCACTATATCACATGAAAATTTAATTGAGAGACACGTTATGTAGTAAAAAACATAGCCTGGCGTTATACCTAGAAGGATTTGCTCTATTTGCTTACATAACAATACCTCCATTGATTATCCTCATTAATTGTTGATTAGCCTAGCAAATAAAATCATGGAATATAAAGAAACTTAGGAGACTCTGAAAAGTCTGCCACATTCCCAGAACTATTTCTTCAGTATTTAAGTATAAAGTCAGTCTATTTTTGGATGCTGGGTCCTTCCCTTCAAAGCAGGGGAACTGTGCCAACTTGCCAAGGACACCTGCATCACCAGCAAGATGGCGGCAGAAGATAGACCCATGAGAAAAACCACAGTCCAGGGCAAGAACTATGAAAACACTCAAGCTTTCCAGACAACATGCTTGAGGAAAAGTCTTTTTTTTCTTTCTCATGCTATTAACTAAAAAAAAAAAAAAAAAAAAAAGAGGATCAGAAACATTTGAGGAGTTTAAATCCTCAGCATTCCCTTTCTTGTCTTTAATAACGGGAAAATTATCTAAAAATTAACAGGTTTGACCACACAGAAATGTTAGTTATTTAGTTATAATTTTGAGGACACATAATATTCCAAGTTTCTCCTGTTTCAGAGTCCCCATAGTAAGAATCCCAAGTTTTTCCTTTGATATTCACATGCCTTTTGGAGCTGTAAAGAACCCCTTCTGTTCCTTCTAAACAATAAGAACAACAGAACATAGCCAGAAACTCTGTGCTTGGAGCACCAGCCCCTATGTTAATAATTTAAGAGACGTGTTGAATTCAATTTTGAAAGATGAGTAGTCAGACAGATAGAGCGGTGGGTCTGTGAAGAGCATTCAGGAAGAGAAAAAGTCACCACAGGCATGGATCGTCTGACACGGTTGGGTACAGGGCGGTTTGGGGGTCTGGGGAGATTATCTCCTTGTGCTACAGCATACCTACAAGCTCTTCCTTTCTCCCCAACTCTGTGGCCAGCACTTCCTCGGAGAGTGCATCAAGCAATCAAGATGGGGTGAGGCTGCTTACTCTCCACACCCCAGCTCCCTCCCAGCTGAAACTCAGAGTGGCTGTGGCTGGGAACCTCTGCTGGAAACCCCCAGTTGACTGCCCCTTCTACAGCTTCACCCCCATCTACAGCCTCTCCTGACAGGTGACAGAGAGTAAAGACAGGGAGACCCATGGAGACAAAATGCAAAGGGATTTAATGCCATGTTAAAATTTAAATATTTTCCAATCATATGGAGATCACTGAAGGCCCTTGAATAAAAATGAATTGGAAGATTTAGGTTTCAAAAAGACAATTCTAACATCAATGAGAATAGACTGAAAAAAAAAAAAAAAAAAAAAAGAACCTGTAAGAGGAAAGATCATGTAGGATTCTGTTCTGATAAACTTGGCCAGTAAAGCGCATTTGAACCAAGTAGATAGTAGTTGAAAAAGAGGAACAAATTAAAAAGGTATTTAAAGGAAACTGCTCTGACCTGGCTTACCACTGAAGAAAATGTTTGTGCATAAGCTGTTTTCTCTAATCAAATATACTTTGAAAATCGAATGTTCAATAGAGCTAAAGTACCACAACAGAATTTATAAAACTGTTATCTTTATTGTATAATATTCATGAATAAGTTAACAGTTCCTGTGATGTAAAGCATTATTTCCAAAAGAGAATTATTTTATAATGATAGCAACTTTTTTTTTAATTTTTACCATCTTTTTCCAGGATAAGGATAATTCTACTCTTTTTAAATTGCATTAATACTCATTATAATAAAATGAAGCAATATAGAGTAAAATAGTGAAAACATTTCTTCCATATTATTTTCCTGTCTAAGGGTAAATATTTATCTTTCTGCTACTTTTTTCTTTTTGTAAGTTTGTATGTATTCACACACACACATATGCTCATGCATACACATATGATTTTTTAAATGTGTAAAAGGCATTATATGCTACATATATTTGTGAAATACTTGTATGCTTAAAATTTCTATTAAATCTTCCCTTCATATACAAAGAAAATACGTTTTTTATTTTTGGCCCTACAAAGTAGCAGGTACCGTATAGTGCCCTAATTTGTCTGGTCTACCCCCTCTATGGATATTCAGGTTGTTTATAAATATTTTTTAGTACAAACAACGCTACAATAAGTATACAAGTTTGTTCACAGTAAGGGGATCTTAAATATATAATCTGGACAAGGCATTGCTGAAAAAGAGAGATGCACGTTTTAAATTGTAATTGATACTGCCAAACTGCCCTCTGAAAGCGCTATGTTAACTTATGGCTACTTTTATACACATCTTGCTACATGAGAAGGTTATTTTCTTGCATTGTGACCAACACTAGATATTGTCACTTACTCATCTTTACTTTAATAATTTGATGAGAAAAATA
The DNA here is from genome assembly GCA_963574355.1 of Loris lydekkerianus. Classification (NCBI taxonomy): domain Eukaryota; kingdom Metazoa; phylum Chordata; class Mammalia; order Primates; family Lorisidae; genus Loris; species Loris lydekkerianus. The sequence goes on along the minus strand of CAUYPK010097255.1, from coordinate 49,312 downwards.
TTTTCTTTCTTTTTTTTTTTTTTTTTTTTTTTTGTGGAGACAGAGTCTCACTTTACCGCCCTGGGTAGAGTGCCATGACGTCACAGGACTCACAGCAACCTCCAGCTCTTGGGCTTATGCGATTCTCTTGCCTCAGCCTCCCAAGCAGCTGGGACTATAGGCACCCACCACAATGCCCAGCTATTATTTTTTGTTGTTGTTGCAGTTTGGCCGGGGCTGGGTTTGAACCCACCACCCTCCGTATATGGGGTGGGCGCCCTACTCATTGAGCCACAGGCACCACCTCGAAAAATATTTTCTTGATATTATTTCTTTATGCATTACTTTGATTACTAATAAGCTTAAGCAGTTTTTCTTATATTTATTAGTCCTTTTACCTTAATCAAATTTTCTGTTTCTATCAATTGTTCATTTATTAAAAAGGTTTTTTTTATAACAGATAATTCCATGTATGCATGAATTACCCTGGACTTTCTTCTTTGCCATTAATTAACTTGTTCCAGCACCAAACCCACACTGTTTTAATTCCTGGAGCATTACTTTATGCTTTGACATTTATTAATCATCAGATGTGTTTTCAAATTTTCTGAAATAAGAGGAACTAGCAAATCTTACTTTGGGGCTATTTTTATCCAAATTCTTTTTGGAAGCAACTTTAGAATTTGTTTTTAAGATTTCATTGGGGGTGGGGGGGAAGCCAGTTGGTAATTTAAGCTATCTTTTGTATCTTTTAATAAGTTAATAAAGTTTTCTTCTTAAAACTCCTATTCACCTGAGGCAGGACTAGAACTAACTGCAATGAATATGGTCAGGGATCTGTCTCTCCAGCTCTGGTCTCTGGTTCCTATCTGGGTTTCTTCTCCATCAGCATCTTTTCACAGGGTCAGGATGGCTACCAGCAGATTGAATATTCTATTACAAGTGCGCAACCTTTCTGAAATGGGTGCATTTATCTCATTCGATAGTTTCTGAAATTGTCTGTCATGGTCTCCTTTACCTTGAATGAGTAACATGGCCAACCCTAAAGTAATTCTAATTTGCATTGAGGTGGAGTGTCCTGACACATTCAGCCCAGACCTGGGTCCATGAACAAGTAGGTTGGGTTAACCTTACCTGAATCACAGAGTCTAGAGTTGGGCGAGGGGAGTTATCCTCAAAGTAGAATCTAGATGCTACATGTACCATCAACAGAGACGTGATTTGATTCATGTGGTCAAAAACAGTACATGTCCACTATATCAGGACATTTAGTTTCTTTTATTTTCTTCTTATTTTCACCTTTCTTGTCTTAGGTTGAATTGAACTTTCTTTGTGACATATATATTTTTTCCTTTACACAGTTTGATATTTTAAAATGTTTATTATTATAGGAAATAGATCTTTAAAATGTTCATTTAACAATATTATATGACTGCCCAGAATTTGAACCCCCATAAAACAAAGGGATTTCACAATCTGTGAATCATCACAATCTGTGAATCATCAAGGAATCCATAAAGCCAAATGTTTATTTTCTTTATACCTTAACAATTTGGGACAGGACGTGTCCATGTTCAACCAATTCTATGTCTTTGCCTGGAACATTGAATAAAGGACAAGAAACAGACATAGAATGCAGTTTATTCTACCAGATGATGGTGGAATCTGGTATCCAATGGCATCAGGATCAAAGATGGCCTCCAATTTCTGTTAACGGGATTAGCACCAGCAGGATTAGTAGATGGGTTCTTGGCTATGATGCTGACTTGGGTTTTGGCTGTAGAGCTTCCCTTGATTTCTGCCTATATTCTGAGCCTGGTGATCCAGCCTTCCTATTGAGCCACATAATATCCTTTAAATAAATTCATTTTCTGCCCAATGTACCCATAATCAATTTATAAGGCTTCAACCAAGGATCATGACTAATAAAACTTTAAATGTTTGTACATATTTTATACATATTTGTATCTGCACGTAGCCCCTGAGTATAAATATGAAAAAAATAGATGATTCATTTTAGTAAAGATTTCATGGATGCTATATGAAGAAATAGGAATGTCTAGACTTTGTTATTTATATCTATAAAGAAAAATTATAGAACAAATTTACAAACTTTCCTACATTTAGAAGACCTACAAAGAAGACCTATATAAAAAAGACCTACTAAACAAAGAATTTTCTAAAGTCATAAAATTCTTTTAAAAATTCAGTGAAATCATCACAGTATATGAGAAAGGTGGATATAACAAGCAGAAACTAATTAAAGAAATGAGAATATATAAAAAATGGCAAAAGCTGATATAAAGACTAATAAAATTGAAGCAACTTTGAGAGGTTTAATTAGGAAAAATAATATACATAATCAACATGAGAAATATTAAAGATCCTGAATCTATTAAAATAAAAGAATGTATTATTACAATTTTTAAGACCATGAATTTAGAAAATGAGAGGAAAGATTTTTAATTGTTTGAGCAATTTATATTATTATTATTATTATTATTTTGGCCGGGGCTGGGTTTTTATATTATTTTTTATTTTTCATTTCAGATTAACAGAAGGGTCCAAACAATTAGGTACAATGTTTGCAACTGTTAATTAAGGTTCCTATCGTAGTTGTGTCCCTCACCCAGAAGTGTCATGTCCCCTTACATTGTGCCTATTATGTGAGAGCACACCAATCCTCTCTCTACTCCCTCTCCTCCACGCTCCCCTCAACTTGAGTACATGGGGTGTTTGTTTTTCCATTATGATACTTTGCCTAGAAGATCGGTCTCTAGTTCCATCCAGATTGCTACAAAGGTATTAGATAGCAGCAGCGTCTGTGGCTCAGTGAGTAGGGCACTGGCCACATATACCGAGGGTGGCGGGTTTGAACCTGGCTCCAGCCAAACTGCAATAAAAAAATAGCCAGGCATCATGGTGGGCGCCTGTAGTCCCAGCTACTCAGGAGGCTAAGACAAGAGAATCGCCTAAGCCCAAGAGCTGGAGGTTGCTGTGAGCTGTGATGCTATGGCACTCTACCGTGGGCAATAAAGTAAGACTCTGTCTCTAAAAAAATAATAAAAATAAAAAAGATATTAGATAGCCAGTTTTTTTTATGGCTGAGGAATACTCAAATGGTGTACATATACCACACTGTATTAATCCATTCATGTATTGATGGCCACTTGGGTTCTTTCCACATTTTTACACATTCCATAATTGTGAATTGTGCTGCTATAAACACTCGAATGCAATAGTTTTTGATAAAATGTATTTTTCCCCCTATTGGGCAAATACCAAGCAGCGGAATTGCTAGATCAAAAGATGGGTCTACTTTTAGTTCTTTGAGATACCGCCACACTACTTTCCATAGAGGTTGTACCGCTTTGCAATCCCACCAACAGTGGTCACTGAGCTCTCCTTTCCCCACACCCAGGCCAGCATCTGTTGCTTTGAGACTTTTTTATAGCAGCCATTCTCAATGGAGTTAGGTGATATCTCATTGTGGTTTTGATTTACATTTCTCTCGTGATTAGAGATGTTGAGGACTTTTTCATGTGTCTGTTGGTCATAAGACTATCTTCTTTTGAAAAGTTTCTGTTCATGTCTTTTGCCCACTTTTTAAAGGGATCATTTGGTTTTTTTCTTGCTAATTTGATTGAATTCTTGGTAGATTCTCATTATCAGTCCTTTGCCAGTTGCATAGCATGTAAATATGTGTTCCCATTCTGCAGGTTGTCTATTTACTCTCTTGATTATGTCCATGGCTGCGCAGAAACGTTTTAATTTGATCAGGTTCCATATGCTTTGATTGCCATTGTAAGTTTGTTCCATACAATACCTGTAAAATATTTATACAATAGAATTACAAGTTATTTTTCTAAAATATGAATTTACCATGTATCATACTTGTATATATAATATACATGCATGTGTATATAATATGTATGTACATACACACACTAAATCTGGTAATACTAGCAGAAAAATTATATTTTATCATAGATTTATAAATAATCTCTATTGTGTTTCTCTAGCATCTGTTTATCTTCCATAAATATTTATGGCTAAGAACCAAACATGCATCACCATCTAAAAAAATACAAAATCTAGTTACCAATAATTCTGTTCACACTTTGCTTTGAATACTTAATTATTTAAAGATTTAATAGAGACCTCAGTTTAAAATATTAGATTATTAAAGTGCTTAAGAATATTTGATTTCTAAAATAAATATAAAACTAGTGTCAATTATAGTTGTAAAATGCAAATATCATTTCATTTAGTATTGGAGAAGAAGAAACCAAAACTCTAAGCAAGAAATAAATAAGTGATTACTTTGGATCAAGGCATCTACACAAGAAATAATTTTGCCAATTGTTCCTTTGGATTACAAACAGTGACCTATTGTATTTTATCAAACTGTTACATGTACAAAGAAAAAATGGTAACTTTCACGATTTTATGCCCCTTTTCAGAGATAGTAACTATTTCCCCAAATCTCTATTATTCAGGCAGTCCTTTCTTAGGCAAAAACTATCAAGTATCATGTTTGAGTAGCTATTTCTTTCTTTCTTTTTTTTTTTTTTTAAAGTGGTGCTTTAAAACAGTTGTTAGAATATTTGAATGTCTTATCATACATTTATCTTTTATCATAGTTATAGTTTATTTTAGTATAAAAACATTTCATTTGACACATATGGAAGATACAACCAACAGCTCCATTTACATCTTATTAAATAAAAACCACTAATATATTGAAAACACTAACTTAACCATTATAAAAATGCCTAATGATCTTTTCTAGGTTTTATACATAGTTTATTCTTCATTTAGCTTGTTTTTTTCTGCAACACACACTACATTCATTGCTGATGTTCAGTAGTTCTAAATAATTTATAAAATTGTGACAACTAAGTTAAAACATGTAGGAAGATAAAGATACTGACAGCAATAACTAGCATTTACTTAGTTGCTTATTTAATCACCTCTGGGAGGTATGTGCTTTTACTATCTTCATGTACAGACTAGGAAACTGAGGCACAGATAGTTTAAATAACGGTTAAACTTTCAAATGTTTTAAGAGCAGGACATTGGACCCAGGAATCTGGGCTCCAGAGCCTGCTCTTACTTTTATCTTTCGAGCCAGGAAAATTTTGAGAATGAAAAGGATATAGGAAAATTGCTCAATTGTTTACATAATATTTTGACAGAAAATTAGTTCTATATGTCAAGAAACTTAGAAAATGATGTATTTGACAGCATGTTCAAAGACAACATTCCTTCTAAAAATCAACTATAACAATACTATTTATTATATATAGATCCAAAGATGTTATTTAAAATATGTAAGCAAAATAATTAATATTAGCACTTAATTATAATGCTTTTAACTCAATTTCTTAGTTTTATCTCTATCTCAGACTATAACATTGAGATTTTTTTGAAAGGATACATTTTAATAGGATTTCATTATTTATAATTTTCTGTAAAATCAGTACAATCTCTTCCCTGTTTCATTTTATAGTTGACAAATCTGAGATTGTTGGCATCTTCGGTTGACTCCTCTCTGCAGAACATAATAGTTCTTACTATAAATTCTCTCACTTTAGAAGCTGAGATATATGATAAGCTCAGAGAAAATTACACTAAAAGAAGAATATTCTCAATTGTTTCAAATTAAAATGTGCAAATATTTTAATCTAAATATTTTCCCTTTACCTCCATTCGGAGTACCATTTTTCACCAATATGTTTAAGAGTCAAAATTCGGCAAATGATTTTTATTTGTTTTGTATTCATTTGTATACTAAGTAAAATGTAGGTGCCACAAAAGTAAAGACCTTCTCAGATTATACATAAATCCACATCTATGAGCTCTATTTAAATATTTTTTTCTCACAAGTCAAGATCTACCAAAGCATAAATATGTAATTTTAACATTAAATCTTAATACTGTTCATTCTCTGTGTTTAATTTATTTCATTCCTTCTTGATTTTGTGGGGATTTATTTCATTATCTTCCTGTTTCTTTATTTTCAATAAATACTTCCTAAAGCTTCTATTCATTGAATTCTTTGGTTAAATATTTTCAATTAATTTCAAAACAAATATAACCACAATTTAAAAGTTTTCTTTCAAAAAAATTAACAGTAGCATCTGAAGTAATTGTCAAATATTTCACCTTTTACTAGAGGAACTTCAAAAGCATTACCTTAATTCTATAAATTAGATTAAAAATTGAATTATCATGAGAATTGATTCATTTTTCTATTTGGAATGAGATGGCAGAACTCTGCCAAGTTCTTCTGCTAATGAAGCCAACTTTCTAACACTTTTCATATATGCATAAGAAAGCTTGAAATTAAAAATTAATGTAATTTATAAGGATAATCTTTTGATAAAAATAAAAAGCGATATGAACATCCCCTTTCTTCAGCTCTATGTGTGAAATTTTTGTTTTGTATAGAGTCTTAAAATTATTATTAGCTTTTGAAATAGATGCAAACACTTCTTCAGCATATTTGGGTCTTGTATTTCATAAAAAAGGGTAAATGTTGACAAACAGGTTTTGTAATTTACCATCAGCATTCTTGATAAATGCAAATATAGTCCTTATTTCTTATTATACATGCAGTTCCATTTATTGAGCTCATTGCTGATTAAAAGATATCTTTCAAAACAACAAAAATTAGTTTTGTAGATTTATGGTACAAAACTACTATAATAAGAGATTTCAGACTATTCTTTATAAATCTATGGCAGAACTACATAGCCTCTATTTCCTATATATATTTCGCAGACTAGTAATGTGTAATTTCCTGCATTTTCTATCGACTTACTAACTGGTTACTTGGAGGCTCCAGGCATTCTGAAACCAGCAACCCAGGCTGTGGCCCAGTAGCTCTAGAACAGTGGTTCTCAACCTGTGGGTCATGACCCACAGGAACTGTATCCAAGGGCCACGGCATTAGGAAGGTTGAGAACCACTGCTCTAGAACCAACTGCTTTGAATAAGCACCAGAATGGAGTAGTCTTTTCAATACTAGCTAAGCCCAAAGAGATGTAACTCTCTAGTTTTTCCCCCCCTTAATATACAAGTATCTGCTGACTAATACCTAAAACAGAGATGTTAGGTCAATTCTGAAAAGAATTGAGGTGCAAAAGAGGGGTTAACTCTGGTTTTTCTTAAGATTTAATGACCTGTTAATGAAAGAACTCTATTCATTTTGTGGGTATTAAAAAAAAATAGACCTATGAGATAAGAACATGACAGAAGCTAGAAGTACAAAATGCAAGAATAAATCCATCCTGACTTATTTCAAAGCAAGTTGTGCTAATAATATATTCATTTTTCAAATGTGATAAATGCAAGATTAAACAGGATGCTGGGGGTGGAAGAGGCATGAACTAGAACTATCACACTCAAAACAGGATACATCGTCTTCCTACCTCACAACCAGGATGCTACACCATTTGTGAAGCAAAACTTAGAAAAATAATAATGCTTCTCTTACCAACTGAAGCCAAGAAATATTGTCAGATTCTTTGAACATTTAAAAATGCATCTGGAAACTTACATTGTCCTGTAGGTTAGAATTTGAAAATTCTTTGTGGCTGATGCTTATTTAGTGTCTTATTAAGTACTATTAATGTACTTAATGTCTTATTAGTACATATTAAGTACTAAATAAGTGTCAGCAAACTCCTTGAGGTCAGGGACCATGACATATATGTTTAGTACATAGTTTTCAATGAATGCAATCAAATAGTATTCTTCCATATTCCATTGTTAATTTGAACTAACTAAAATCAATACATAGTCTATCAACATTAAATCAAAATAAAGAGATAGTGAGAAGTTACTGCTACTGTGATAAGTAAAATACATACTTAAAAGTAATTCAGAAACAAACTAGATAAGGTTATCAATAATTAATCATCACTAACTATACGTGCCTTTACATACAAAACAAAAATACCTACATAAAACCAAACAGAAACCATCTTTGAAAAGTAGGAATTGCTGACATATTACTTATTTAGTGCTTAATATGTATATGGTGCTGTGTGACGTCTTGCATATGTGTGTATACATTCATTACACATTCAGTTTTCATCACATATTTTCATTTATGATAAAAATAAAAATATTTATTTAAAGATAAATAACCTAGGCTTGGAGAATTAAAAATAAAATATCTAAAGTCACTTACAAAATAGGATAAATTTGAGATTGAACAACACAGCAGCCTGACTGCAGAATGCTTGAATTTCTAACCTCTTGGAGATAAATTATTACAAAATGTGGGTATCCCAAAAAGTTCCAAGACCACTAAAACTAAAATATTTTGCCACATCTAGATAAACAGTCTTGTTTTTCATCATCTGAGCTAGGTTTTTTGTCCTCAGATCGGCTAAGGATTTTACAAGCATCACAAACATCACTGGTTCAATCCTTTGTAATGAAGATGAAAGGTATAGAGAAGAATCCCAAAATACATTTATTATCAGAATGACAGGTCAGAATACAAGCGGATGAACCGCGGAGGAGCACAGCCTTTACAAACAGCTGACAAAGCGCGCATGGTAAGGCTCTGCTTTGTCTTGAACTGAACATTTTAACACGGGTTAGAATTTTTATCTTTTCCATTCCACCATGCTATTTTAGGTTTGTAGCCATTATACTTAGATTACCTCGCTGTGCTCTCTTGAATTGTATCTGTAAATCCCTTAGAGGTTCAGCACTATCTGCAGAATAAAGTTCAAGGTCCACTTACATTCCTGGCTTCCAGTCAGCCAGCGCTTCTTTCCAAAGTTCCACGCCACCCTTCTCTTCCCCTGTGTACATACACTTACATCCTCTGCTCCAAGGATACAAACCCTACCAGCCTGCCAAAGCCATTGCCCACATTCTTATGACCCTGTCCTTAGTCATACTAAATGTTTTTCACGTTGCCCTTTTTACAGATGCAACTCAAGCCCACCAGTAGCCTAACCATTTCAGACACAACATAGAACTCTTCCACCCTGTACCTAAAAGCTGTCTTATTATTGCTATTGATTTTTCTTTGTGTTACATTGCGGACAAATATACTTTTCTTTTTTCAAATGAACAACTACTTTTTAGGCAAAGGACTTGGGCAATTCCTTTAATGTACTATATGTTCCCTAATGTAAATAGAGAATTGGTTAGTTCTCAAATTATCAGTTTTAAAATATTTTGTTCTATTGAAAATTGTGACATTTAGTCTTCATGCTGGAGGGAATGTCAACATACCACAGATTGTGTATCTACCAACAGCAAATAGTTAAAAGGTCTTCTTAAAAAAATAAAACACTATACTAGAAAAACTTGTTATAGAATCAGAAAAGAATAACTTCTCCTAATGTGCTTTTTAGGGACTTCCGAGCTGTTTGCAGGGGCTCTTCTTTCTACTAGTTTACTTTTCCATATTTAAATTTAACACAGAATGTGCTTGAATTATTTCTAGAGGCCATAATCAGATAAGGTAGAAGACTCTGAAGATAAATTTGGTAGTTAAAAATTTTTAAAAATCATCTCTAATTACCTTAATAATATTCAAATAAAATATAAGACACTAGCATAGAACTTCGTTCTAATTAACTATTACAAGGTAATTTTTTTTTAATCTCTCTCATTCCAAAAGAATTGGCTATGATGGCTTTCTGGTGGTGAATTGACACAAACCAGGGATGTTGACACTTAGATGTTCTCAACAATTTTTAAAATATGGAATTGAATAAATGCATATGATAGCTTCATTCATTTCTGTTCACAAAACATAATACAGATTCTATGGGACTATTCACAAAAAAAAAGAATTAAAAATAGTAGTGGCAATACTACTATACACAAAAAATGAATTAAAAATAATTTTTTTCTATTCACAAAAATGAATTTGAAATAGTAGTGGTAATAATGATCACTTTTCAAATGAAGGTAAGGGAAGAAATAAAAGATTTGTGTCAACTAGAACATACCAAAAGAGTGAGAATGGTTGTTTAAAGGAATTGTACTGTAACACGTATTTAAAAAGGAGCAGGGGGTATAAAAACAAAATGCTAAAGTAGGTTGAGTTTTTAGAAAATGTTCAAGACATCTAATATGAACTGTTAGAAAAGTTAGGGACAAGAATCATTCATTCAAAATGTTATTTCTAAGGCCAAATTCCATGGTTAAGATGTTAAAAACATGACCTAAGCCAAATAGAATAACTTTCTGTTTTATTTTGAAAAATAAATAACATCAAACATGAAAAAAAAATTTTAAACATTTTATTTCCTAAAAACTGAAACAGGACATAACTCAAATTAGGCAGAAAATCACTTTTTACTTAAGATTTTCCAAGTTTTTCTTTTGGAGCATAAACCAATTGATAATGAACAACCTGATTAAATGAATGAAATTAGGATAAAAAATGAATTTGAGATTATAAAACTAGTAGCAATCTCATCATCTGAAATTTCAGATAGAAGGTCATTAACTAAGCTACTGCAATACCAGCTAGATTCATGAGGGATTTCTCTCAGTATGTACTGATGGTAAAATGATGAGGGTCAGGCTACCTTTGATTTTGTCCAAAGGGGAAACTTCTCTATGTACACAATTAGCAAAGCTGAAGGAGAATGATACAGAGTAACTAAAGTAATTGATGGGGTACTTACCACATGCTTTATATAGATTACTTGATCCTTTCAAAAATTGGAAAAATTCTTTCAAAAGATCTAACATTAATCCAGAACAGAGCATTAGCATTCTTTCACCATCCAGAGTGAATATTGGCAAAGCATGCCACTGACTTCTTCACAGAAAAGGAAGAATTTATTTTGCCTTTTGGCCTCCACTAGTCCATAATGTCAAAAGGTAAATTTGTTATACAGAGCTAATATGGTTTAGATTGCTTTCAGTAGAGCTGTGTTTTTCTAAATCAGAGTGAAAGCTTTTTAATTGTATCATTGAACAGAATGTAATGAAAGGCAGTGTTACATAAAAAAGGAAATAGAACTTCATAAAAGCAAAGAAATAAAACCGAAAGTTACTGTAGTCCCAGCTACTCCCCAGGGTGAGGCAGGAGGCTCCCTTGAGCCAGGAGTGTAGGGCAAAGCTGCATTCAGCTAGGATCTCACCATTGTACCTCATCCTGGGTGACAGACCCAGGCCCCTGTTTCATTATTTAAATAAAAAAAAAAAAAAAAGCAAAAAAACCTTGTGTGAAATTAGCAAGTTAAAATATCTTTATGTTAGAAGGATTCTGATGAAGATGTTTTATGATTTCATGTTTCTTCAAATCAGTGTTTCAGGAAATGAAAGGAAGAACTTGTTTAACATGGCAAAGAAATAAAATAAGCACATCTTGTCCATAAATGGAGCAGACTTGCGATCCACAGCCCTCCATAGGCTCAAGCCCATGTAAAAAAAAAAAAAAAAAAAAAAAAGAAATAAAATAAGCAAACTGGCCTAAGGATTTTTACTGAATATACACAGAAGCAAATGCATAGATACTAATGCAGTTGGAAGAAAAATTAGAATTCAGTGGTATGGCCCTCCATGCTAAAATATACAGATCCAGCTTCAACTTTCCTTCTGCCAACACCTCTCTCTGAACACCGCGACCTACTATCCTATGCAGCGTACCCAGACACAGCCTACAAAACCCGAGATGTTCATTTCAAACCTGTCACTTTACATGAGGATTCAATTTCTATACAAAGTAACATTAATTTTTGTTCCCTTATGAATTCTTTAGAGACTAAGGATCAGTATATTTCTGAGAGAAAAATGTCTAGAAATGCAGAAACCACCCAATTTTTCCTTTCATGTGTTTGTATTAACACCCACAGGGTCCTTCCTCAAAGCCCTAGGAGGTGAAGAGGAAGAAGGAAGTGTGACAGCGCAGAGCAGTGGACAGCGCAGGCACCGCTGGGCCTTTCTGAGATCCAGTTCTGTATAACCATCAAAATCCCATTTCAGGAAATGCAGAACTATGTCTAAGAAATACAATTCATATTTTCCTTTACTTCGAACTTCCTGATATAGACATTTTTTTGGAACTGTTTTCAGTGAAAAAGTGGGAAGTGGGAATGAAAAATATAATTTTACTTTTTTTTTCTTTTTACTTTCGTCCGCAGTTGTATCCCAGCCAACCAAGTTTTCCAACACCTTCGTCGCCGTGATCTACTCTCTGTATTTCTGGCTTTACTCTGGCCCCTTAACCATTCAGGCCAGAAAACTCTGGGTGACACACTTTGTTCAGCATCTTCCAGTAACTCTTCCTTCATCTATGGCTTTCCCTTCCTATGTCAGAAGTGGCCGAATCTGCTATAGCTGTCCCCATGTCTCTTCTCTTCTGTGATTTGTGATTATGGATTTCAGACCAACTTAAATACGCTGCATTCTACTATGTTAACCATTCTACAAATATATTATTATTTCACCTTAGTTTCAAAGTTTCTTTTTCAGGAATTAATTCACAGAGCCTTTTGACACATTGAAATTCCCTTCAAAAAGACATTTTCTTAATTTACCAGAAAAAAAGAATGTATTATTTTTCTTTTATCAATTATTCAATTGTAAAACACAGTTGAATTTTGACATTTATAGCCAAATCACATTTTTTGATAGCACAAGAGCAAATTGATTTTAAAGGTATTTTAAACTCCCTGAGTTTGAAGAAGATTTAAGAAAATATAACATATTATATTGTACTTATTACACAGATGTATATTTTAAGTACATCTGTCCATAGTCAGTGGTAAACGGATTGCAAAAAATGTGAGGGTTCTCGGGTAACATAATAAAATATATGTTAAAGGTTTTTCCATTTTTACTAAAAGAAAAAGTTGATAGACACAAAAGTAGAGAGAACAATATAGAAATTCCACAAACCCATCACCTATATGTGATAAAATTATGTAGATATCTCTACTCTTGTTTTTTTTTTTTTTAGTTTTTTTCTTTCTCTTTTTTCGTTAGCCTGAAATATTATAAAGAAAATATTATAATAGATACCATGTCATTCACTCCTATATATCTGAGTATGTTTTCCTAAAATACAGGAACATTTTCTTATATAAGTGTCTTGCTATTATCATAGTCAACAAAATTATCAGTAATGACTTAATATTGTTTAATTCAAAATCCATATTCAAATTTTCCTATTCTTTTTTTTTTTGCAAAATATTTTTTGAAGTTGATTTGTTAAAATTAGGATCCAAATCAATACTATGTGTTGTATCTCTTCAATCTTCTTTAATTGAGAGGAGAGTCCCTCTACCTTTTTGTCATGCCTTTAATTTGTTAAAAAAAAAAAAAAAAAAAGAATAAATTTAGTCATTTTATAAAGAGACCTACATTCTAGATTTTTTTCCTCCTATGGTATCCTATAATGTGTTTCTCTATCTCTTGTATTTTCATTAAACTTAACGTTGGCTGTGAACATTTTATTAAATTCAAAGTCAAATTTTTGGAAAGGAGCACTTTAAATGGCCCTACAGCTTAATTTTTATCCCAGGTGGGGCAAGACTTGACCTTTCTGTTTATTTAGTGACACCCTCATGCTGCCTTTATGAAGTTTTTCCACCAACATTCACCTAATAGTTTCATCAATTTAGAACATATCTCTGACTCTTTCTTTTCTTAGAAATTGCACACGTAATAGTTTTATAATTTTATCATTTATTTCATATTTGTACATGGAATTCTCATCTATTAGATTTTTTTTTTTACCTTGATCATATTATGAACTCGCAGATTTTGATTTAAAAGTATGATTTTAAACACATGGCCCGCAAGTGTGGAAATTTAATACAAGGTAAAATGTAAATTCATTATCTACTCTCTACATAATGTATTTGGAATTGAAATGTTACAGCCGAGTATAAAGAGAATCAATTGCATTCCCTTACAGCTTGTATTTTTCTCTAAATATAACTGAGCTCTTACACAAGTGGGTCTAAGAAAAGTTTTCTTTTTTTGCAAAGTGAGGTACATACATCTATATAGATTAAAATTATTTGTTAATATTTTTATTTGAAAAACTAGTAAAATGATGTGTAATGTCATGTAAGATAGAAACACAAGTGATAGTCTTGATCAAAACAACTTTGTGTAAGATATAGGTAGAGACTGCTGGTTTGGCTCCTCTGCACATCAGAATCTTCACTGTGATAATACCCAGGTATGGTCCATTCAGTCCAACTAGCGAGTCCGAGTGCAGCAAAACCCATGTCTTTGACTCAGGGCTCTATGAAGAGGAAAAAAGATAAGGCTAGACTATCTGAAATCAAGGTATGAAATGAAATAGAATTTTCTATAGAATAATGTTAACACAAATACACAAATGTAACCGTGAATGAATAATTGGTTCTAAAAATTGACAGTTTTCTTACATTCGGTCAAATTTCTATTTTTTTAGATTGAAAAATAAAAGTTCTGCTTCTTCTAAAAAATGTGTATGGATACATAATATTTGTACATATTTATGGTATACTTGCGAGATTTTGCTGCATTCGTAAAATACGTAATATCAAGTTAGAGTATTTAGGCGATTCCTCACCTGGGGAACTTATCATTTCTGCCTGTCTGTGCTTCAAGTCTCCTCGTCTAGCTGCTTTGAATGCACAATACATTGTTGTCAAAGATTGTTGCCCAACTTTGCTATCAAACATTAGAACCTATTCCTTCTCACTAACTGTATGTTTGTACCCATCAATCAACCTTTCTGATTCCTCACCCTCCCTGATACACACCTTTCCCAGCCTCTGGTACCTGTCATTGTATTCTCTACCTCCATGAGATTAAAAAATTTCATTTTTTCTTAACAATGTGGTCTTTATCAAGCCTCTCAACTTCTTTAAGTGTAACTTTGGCCATTTATCATCTCTAAGTTGTTTACATAATTATATAGTTATTTGTCATGAAATAAAATGAGCTTCTAAAACATTCCTTGTAAACCTTTCTAAATGATGATTTTTTAAAATCTTATAATTATCTTTATTGGTATGTAAATTTGATTAGACATGGAACTCACATTACTAAGTGTGATATTGTACAACTGTGGTCTCTGAATTCTTAATATCACAATATCATAGTATCCCTGATCATTGGGGATCATAAGTAAACACATCACAGGTCACAGCGGATCCCATGATTCTAACTCTACCCACAATGTCTGCTGAACTTGGTGTACTGTTATAAGCTCTGTTATATCAGAATTTTAAGAATGAAATTCAGGAATGAATATTCTTTTAAAGCTTTATGTGCCTTTCTTACATGGCCATATTTTGTGGCTATGGATATGCAGACAGGTGTGTTTGCACTCCGAGGTTGACAGCTGCACATTTGTAAACTACACCCCAAATTTACTTTTCACTTAGGAGTCTCATAGAAGTTTCTCAGGACCTCCCTTCCTATCATCCTTCCCTTGAAGCTGTCTTTTCCCAATTTCACCCTCCAGAAATGACTTTTCTTCTCTACAATGGGTCCTCTTTTCTCGCCTCTCTTTCTGAACAAATTCTTGCACTTTCTGTTTGATGCTTTGTTTTTATTTCTCTATAATGAAAAGCAAGTGTGATTCCTTCCCACATCCACTTTTGCCAAAGTTTGCAAAAGCAATTCTCATCAAAGGGAAAAGCACCTTTTGGAATTAGCCTCGGGCCTTGCAATCTTGAGGTTTTGAATGATACTCTCTTACCTCTAAAGCTCTAGAACAACTCATTTTGACCCTATTTTTAAATAAGCACTTAATAAACATTTTGAAGATGATTATATGCGCCAGGCTCTCTGCTAGCTCTGAGAAAACAAAGATAAATAAGCCAAAGACCATTCACTCTAGTGGCCTCCTGGAAAAGACAGGCAGCTGAACCACACGACGTTACCTACAGGGTACAGTGGAAAAACCAACAGAGTGCTGCAGAAACAAAGGCTCCTTGCCATTGCAAGGCACAGCAGTAGGTTTTACCACTCCGTATAGCACATTACAGACAGCACCTGCCAGCCATGTGATATAAACTTGACGGAAAAAAAGAACCCACACATTTTCTGCTCTGTTCCGTCCTATTGTCTTTCTTGGTTGTATCTTCCTTTAACTTCAGCCTTTATTTCTCCTTGTTACTACACCCTGAATTAGATATCATATCATATCAAATTGTGATATTTCACATTATTTTTAATCCTGTCTCTCTCTCTCTGATTCAAGAGGAACAGGCATGAATTAAGTTAAAAGGTAAATCCAGTTTCTTCTTTTTAATGCAAGAAGAAAAGTTAACAGAAAATGGGATATTTACGTTTATAAATTAATGATTTATATTTAATAATTCATAAAAAATCAGTGAACATTATCATGGACTCACATTTCACAGCTGTGTGTCCACCTACAAACACTCATTTTCACATGTAGCCATTATCAAGAAGGAAAAATACCACCATCGTTAGTTGTTGTCTATCTCCCCTACCAATTATTAGTTTAGCAGCTGCTTAGCTGCTGCAGAAAGAATTTTACTCTATTTCCATATTAGAACATCCATACCCTCATTTACAAGGCTGCATAAACCTGAATGTTCACTTGTACATTCGAGGTCACAATATTCTATTCTTAGAAGACCACTGCATTCTACCAAGAGTCCTCCCATTAGTAAAGATTTCCTGAATATTCACCTAAAAGAGTTTTATAAATAGACGCAGCTCTTCCTGGGGTGGAATCCGGTGTCTCTAGCTCAGGACAGCAAGGATAGCTTCCAGCTTCATTTCACTTCCAGCTTCATTTTGCTTCCAGCTTCATTTTGCTTCCCCAGTTCTGTTATCTGGAGGGAAAAATAAGAGCTACAATGGCACTTAAGGAGGTGAGTACAAAATGTTTTTCCCTGGGAGGATTTGAAAATTGACAGGTGATGTGTGAAATCTGCCACATGGATTATAATATCAACTGGGGAAAATATTGCAGATGTTTTTAGTAATAGAGAAAAAATGATAGGTACTAAAGACAAAGGAAAAATTCTATCAGAGAGTAGCTCTCTTACGGAAAACAGAAGCTAAAGCCTATGCAAGGTCCTTCGTACAGGCCTTTATAAAGGACACGCAGCCCTCCACCTAGCAACCTCTCTATGGATGGATTTCATTTCTCCTGCAATGTGTACAATGTGTACAATTATCCTGTATGAGAACACATGTCAATATCATGCCAGCTCAAATAAAAATACTTGAACTTTTTCACACTACTGTTAGAAGAAAGGATTGCCGTTTGGCCTAGAATTTTGCATAAAATACATACTGAGCTGAACTGAGAAGAAATGTATTATATATTAGAGCTTAAAGATAAAAATAACTTTTCAATTTCAGATATGTTAAAATAAAAGCATATGCATGTATTTGTGAAAGTATTTTCTGTGTGTGTGTGTGTCTGTCGAGACATCGGTACATGAAAACAATTTTGTTCACAGAACTTTATTCCCACAGTTCATTTAGGTATGTGACAAATCATGCAACCTCCAATGAATTCATGTAGCAGACTGAAAACATTCAAGGAAGGGAAGATTGCTGGGAGTATACAAAGAGACGCTGAACGTGAGGCAGCCTTTATTGTCTCTAAGTTCTTTGACCTTTTCTTCATTTAAAGTGATGCTGATACCTGGAATAAGGCTAAAAAATTATCAACATAAGGAATATTCTCTTTTCACTCAGTGGAAACGCACATAGGAAAGTTATGCTTATTTACTATCTGCACTACCACTGACAGAGCAAACCAGGGAATCTAATAATGCAGGGTAGCATATTCCTAGGCGCATTTATTCTAAGCTCCCATCCACATTTTATGTATTGGTCTTTTGCTCCACCTTGTATTTACTATTTGGCAATCCTTTCAGAGAAGAGAATTGAAATCTGTTACTCTGTCCTTAGCATTCACCTGTTGCTCTCGGGGTACAGGAGTAAAAGTGCTCACAGGTAGGGGACGCAACGTCAGAATTTTTTGGAACCAAGTTTTTAATGGTCATGGCTTTATTTTGCTCATCTGTCAATAAACCGGCGATCGCAGATTAGAGAAAACTTGCTCAGTAGTTGGTTGAAGCTGAAAACAGATTATTTGCTAGCCCCAGGGATAAAAGTTTATCGTCATAGTGAGAGGCTGAGCCCTTGTAACAATGGTGTGCTCAGTCATCAACACAGGCAGGGCACGGTTGAGAGTAACACAATCTCGGTCCTTACGGGTGAGCAGTCTCTGTGAAGAACAGACGCAATGTATTTCCTAATAGACCAAGGACACCGAAATGAAGGAACAGGCACACAGCAGGAGTGGCTGTTACACATTGGGTCAAGGCAGACCTTGTGAACTGTCCTCAGCATGCAGGGAATGGCTTATGGGAGTCTGTGGGTGAATCAGGGACAAAACAAATGCCGATTATTCTCCTGACTCTGCCAGTGCTTGAGGGTCCCCATCTGCTTGCAAATAACATAAAGGACAACAGCATCAGCGATCAGCAAGCTCAGAACATGCAGGGCTCTGCTCCCACAGCGCTCAGCCTGACAGGTCACTCTCTCCTTTCTTAATGGTTCATTTGGCCATTCTGTCTAAAGAGCGCCACAAACGCTGTGCAAGCACAGGCTTTAAGTAGCTATGTCTCCATATTCAGAGGTTTAAAGTATTGAGTAAAAATCTAAATTTAATTTGCACTCATTGAGGCTAAAACCCAAGGACGTGTATTCTCAGAGCCTCTGGGTTTGTGGGATGCCCTTTCTGCTTTTCACTCCCCGGGGCTTACCTTTCATTTCCTATTGTCCCACCTACTGAGGTCAGACTCAATAGAAGCGATTTTGATTTATGCATGTAAAGTTGCGCCCATTCTTTTTTTTTTTTTTTTTTTTTGTTAAGATGGGAACACTCTGTTAGCCTTATTATGGGAAACCTGGTCGTCTTTACCATCAAATTTTCAGCTTCCATTTGGATCCTAGTAAGCTAAGCTAAGGAAGAAAAAAAATAATAAACTCTCCTTCCAAAGGTCAGCCTTCTTAATTAAATGAAAACTCAGGCAGCAGCATTAGAAAATGAAGTGACTGTAGCCTGTGCTCTTTCTGAGGAGACCCTTCAGAGTGTCTAGCTGATGCTGTCAAAAGTAGGGTAAGCCGAATTATTCCCACATGCATAAGGCTGCAGTCTTAGGGGGTGGTTCCATTTTTTGCAAACAAAGCGCATTGTGTGTGACTGTGGCAAGATGGAGGCTCCCAGTCTTGCGACTGTGCTCTGTGTCCAGCCCACTTCATTTTCACCTTCTCTTGGGCTTTCCACCACCACACAGGCCACTGCCCAGCACTTTCTCCTTTTGCTACTTCTATCTTTCAGTGGAGTCCACTGTGGAGGGAAGATCAGTAAACAGGGTCTGAGCTGGTACCTGGGGGAAGTATTACCACTTCCTTTTATAGAAAAACAGACTGAAATTCAAAGAGGTTAATTATTTGACCCAACATCACACAGCTAGTGAAGCATCGGTTTGATTGGACTGCTTGTCTCCGCCCTTTATTCTTCCCTAACAACGTTACTGTTGCTTTAGCTTTATCCCCACTGCCTTCATTCAGAAACTCCCCAGGGGCATCTGGGACCACACTGCAGGCTCCCAGGATCACAGCAGAGCTGACTCCCTCTAGACTTCCAAACTAGCTCTGTCCTACCCCTCAGTTTGAAATTTTTTTCAATAAATAAAGATTCCAATTAATTAAACCTACTAAAACTCTTGGATTTGAGGGTTTTTCATGGGATGAATTTGAGTTTAGGCATAGCTGCCAATACTGCACAACTCCACAGTGCACTATCTGCAATAAACTCCAGGAGGAGCCATTGAGATGGTGCAATGTGAGGACAGTTTCCACAATAAATAGAAGGTAGTAAAATGATAGGGTCCAAAGCAGTGGTTTGCCTCTCTGGCTGCAATGAGAACTGCCAGGAGACCTTTTAGAACCAATGTCTGAGTTTCACTAGAGGAAATTAAGTCAAAGTCTCTGAGGGTGGTTGTAGCCATCCGTACTTTTTAAAACCACAGGCTTAAAGCATGGGATCTGATGACACAGAACTTGAATTTGAATCCTAGCTGTTAAACTCTCCAAGCTTTATTTCTCCATCTATAATAAAATGAGATTATGAAATTTTTGCTTTATAGGATTGTGACTACAACATTTACCACTGTAATTCTAATCAACATTTTAAATGATTATTTAAATAATTTTAAATAATTATTATTGTTGTCATTGTGACAAAACATCACTGCTGTCCTAATAGCTTAATGTTTAAAAAAAGAGGAAGAAGAATACAAATCCTGACAATTAAGTTTACTAACTATCCTAGAAGAAGTGCTACATACCTCATTGCTGAAAATCACTAGGGTCACCTTCAAGGTACCCCTTGGGAAGCTATGTACCAACAGCAGCACCGAGTTTACCCATCAAAGCCATTTTGGAGCTGTTTATCTGGAATGACCATCAAAGCTGTCATATTACCGTTGGTGTCTTGAAAGTCATCAAGATGTCTTCTTTCAATATTTCCTTTATCTTCAAGTAAAGAAATAGTCACTGGGGGTCAGCTCAGGTGAGTAGAAAGGGTGTTCCAGTTATTTGTTGACTGGCTAAAAACTCCTCGTGGGCAGTGCTGTGTGAGCCACATTTTTCTCATGCCAAGATTTTCCTAACTGTTTCTCCATCAGTGTATACTTGGTATTCTATGCTCACAGTCAGCTGACAGATTTGACATGTAATTTGACAAATTTTGCAATGTTTTCTTCAGTTCTGCTCATTACTAGCCACTCTGATCTCTCTTCATCAGTGATGCTTTCTCTCCCCTCCGAAAAAACATTTAATACATTTGTACCCTTCTGTTTTCTTCATGGCATTATTCCCATAAATTGGGACTAACATGTCTCTTATTTCACTTCCACTCTTGCACAGAAATTTATTAATGTGTGTTTGTTTCGTGCTCTAACTCAAGCCCCAACATTGTCACGACAGCACACAACAACAATAATGAATGCCACTCAGCAAGACACCACCACACATCAACACAAACACAGCTGTGAGACACTGATATAGCAAGGTTATGAAACGTGACTGAGATGTTTGTACAGTGCTACCAACATAAGTACACAATGGCAATTTTGCAAACTTAAAATCAGACCTTGTATACTACCAGTTAAGTCCATTATTTTCTCAGAGTCAAGGACCATGTAAAATACAAAGAATATTAGATGATTAAGAAGATAATTCCTTCAGTCAAAAGCATAGAAATTCTACTAACCTCTGAAAGTGGAAGACCTACTAAAGATAACACCTGGCTGAATTATGGAGAATTTTGAATTTTGAATTTGCCTTCAGTTAACTTACCTTTCTATTGAATTTTGCCTTCAGTTAACTTACCTTTCCTATCCTAACCACATTCCTTATCTAATGTTTCACATTACTCCAACTCTCTCTCTCGAACATCAAGCATAAATTTATAGTGCTGTTAGTTAACCCCTAGTGATCTCAGGTGATCTTTTCAAAGTTAGCCTTCTCCTATCGATTGCATTTTGTGAATGTCCCTCAAGCATTAATTCTCATCCCCATCTTCTCTCTAAGGCAAGAGACCTCTCTTTCTTGGACTGTTTTGCCTGATACTAGCTGCTAATTAATCCTCTATATGCCAGAAATAGCTTTCTAAAAAAGAAAATATTCACAAATAATCCTCTGCTTTAAAATTCCTTTACTGTCCTGTTATCTACAGAACCAAGTCCAAAGTCTCAGAGCATGAAAACCTTCTAGATCTAGCTACCATCAAATGTCAGAATCTTCCCTCTACCCACCCCTTCTTCCTATGAATGTCCTGATCCAGTCACCCTGAATTCCACGTCATCCTCTGAATGTACCAATGTGCCTTTGCAAACTAGTTGCATAATCTTTTCCTAGATAACTGCTAATTATCTTTCAAGAGTGAGCTCCCACATCTCTCTGTGGTGTCTTTTCTTGATTCTTCCCTGCACCACGAGTCCTCTCCTCTTCTGTATTCTCCATTATATATTTTATTCTGTTATAATACAAACTGATCATGTATTTCTTTCATATCCAATAATCTGAGGACTTTGTTAAGACAAGAGTTTAAAACTTATTTGATGTTTTTAACTTTTACCTGACAGAGGATGGGGTGAGTAGTTTAGTCAAAGGTTATTTCATTAGATTTGGGACTTGTTAAATTGTACCGAGGAACATAAAAAGTTGTAGTTTTACCAGGAACTCAGACTAAAGATAGATAAATGAACTTTCAGACAAGTGGATGTTTCAATCATTGTGGATTGGGAAATCTCTGTTGAAGCAGAAATATTTTCTCTTTCCCACCTATAGCTCTGACATGATCCAGGAAAGCCTAGAAATTTCCAGAAATGATCTTCAATTTTACTGCAGTTAAAGGAAAATAAAATTGTATGCTCTTCAGACACTGGTATTAACACAAACATACACACTGAAGAATGTTAGGCGTGGTTAAATGCTATGTGTGACCATCTTTATTGTAAAATGTTTGTGTGATTTTTGAATTTGAACATGTTTAATCAAAGGGAAAAGCTGAAAAATCTTCTGTAAAAACTATTTTCCAATATTACTTTGCTTTTGAACAAGGAAAACTAAAGAAAAACTTTAAAGATGATCAGACATCTCTTCTAAGAAGTTTTTCTTTCTTAGAATTTCAGATCAATTCATATTTGTAGAAAACCAAATTAATAGGAAGTGGTCTTCATTGATAATAATAAAAATTAACCATTCATAACAAAAATTAAGAATTAATTAATGGTTATTTTACAATAACCACTAACATTTAAACAATTAACATTTT
Source organism: Loris lydekkerianus (assembly GCA_963574355.1). NCBI lineage: Eukaryota > Metazoa > Chordata > Mammalia > Primates > Lorisidae > Loris > Loris lydekkerianus. The sequence goes on along the minus strand of CAUYPK010097255.1, from coordinate 26,490 downwards.
ATAAGTATTCCCTACACAAGACATTTAATACGAAAGCTAAGAAAGCTGAGTTGAGAGACAGGCATGATCTCACCTAGATTCGCTTGGAATAAGACAAATACCTAAGCCACTCCAAAAATCAAAACAGAGATGATAGAACTAGCTGGCATTACCACAGATGCACTTTAACATGTGTTTAGACTGCCTTAACTCTTTTCCTCAAACAAGTATATTTTCTCTGAGCAAAAAAATTAAAGGAAAAAATAGGAAACTGAGAAGCACAGAGGAGTGAACAATGTGAATGATGAGAAGAAAAATCAAAGACAAGGAAGGCAAAACAAATAGTCATGGTAACTTGAAATCAAGCAGTAGGAAGCCTGTGCAGGACTTGGGCTGTGGCTCCGCTCTTGCCTCACTCTCCCTATGCTTAACTTACCACCGCAGGGACACTGCAGGCTGGTGTGTCCACCTCGGATTCTCTTCAGATGGCTCACACCTGTAATCCTAGCACTCTGGGAGGCCAAGGCAGGTGGAGTGCCTGAGCTCAGGAGTTCAAGATCAGCCCAAACATGAGTGAGATCCTATCTCTACTAAAAATAGGAAAAACTGAGGCAAGAGGATCTCTTCAGCCCAAGAGTTTGAGGTTGTCATGAGCGATGACGCCAGGGCACTCTACCCAGGGTGACAGAGTGAGAGTCTGTCTCAAAAAAAAAAAAAAAAATGAAGACTGAAGACTATGAATAGAGCCATCTTGAAAAGAAAAAGAAGGCACATTATCACCAACCCTGAAGCAGCTTCCTATAAATTACAGCCATCAAAAGAAGCTTTTGTGTTTAGCTTACAACAAGACTATTGGTGTTATAAACCACTGTTTCTCAAGTGAAAGAGGGCTCAATATTTTCTTTTATTTTTTAATCCCCAAATAATGATCATGTGATGTGGGGCTTAGAATCACCTTTATAAAAGGGAATTTTTCAAAATATACTGCCAGCTTATGTATTCTTAAAACAATTAACTTTGCCTGTTGTGGAATATTAAGTAATCATTTTCTTGTAGTCCAGAGGCTTTTTCTGAATCTTTTGGTCTCATTCATTTGCCAACATAAAAACAATTTATTTAATTGTTTTGAGCACATGCTCAAGGCACCGTGTAATAATTTTTATATGTTACTTTATTTCATTTTAATGACAGTCTTACACGGAGCTTAACTCAGCCTGAATCCAAAGCTCATGCTTCTCCCATTATAAATTCCAGAAGACATTTTAATACGTCCCACCACCGATAGGATGTGTTTGTACTGAATAAAATCAACCAGGATTGAGCCAATACCAATATCATCCTTTCTTTTATATTAGCAGAAGAAAACTTGCCTATTCCAGAAATGGAATGCCTACTACTGCTATTTTTTTTGTTTGTTTGTTTTGTTTTACGTCTGTTATAGAGGAAGCCTCTGACAATATTAATCACTCTGCTTTTAAGAAGTGAGAATATATATATCTTCTCAAAATCCTTACATCTTATTTTAATAGGCTGTTAAGATTCTTAGTTGTCATCACAGCAAAGTTGTAAGATTTCTCCTTTTTTGATCTTCAGAGTATCTCATGAAGCCCTTGAGCGAATGACGAGAATTCCCAAAGACAAGTTCAGGCACTAGTGATAACAGGCCCAGAATAGAGATGCTGGAATGAATGAGTGGAAAGAATTCTGGAGCTGCATTCAGAAGATATAGAATAAAACTGGCTTGGAATGTTTCCAAATTGCATGACCTTGAACAGATCATTTAAACATTATGTCTTTGCTAAGGAGATGGTGGTCCCTGCCCCAGCCAAACCATAGAGGTGTGTAGTGAGTACAGGAGAGACCATCTTTAGAAGGATATTTTCTACTTTTGCAAAGTATAGTATATTTTTGTTTCCCTTTCTTCTGTCACTCTACAAGTGGCCGAGCAAGGCACCAAACACCAACCGGCTGAGAGGCCAGAGATCAGTCCAGGATAAAGGGACCAGGGAAGAAAGTGATGTAATAGGGCACAAAAATCAGAAAAAGTTAAATGAACACTCACCCCCTACTATGCTTTCTAGAGTTTCTTTCTCAAAATGTTTAAATTATTTATTTCTTAAAAGGATACATGATTAATGATGCTTTTAACTTTTCATTGTGGAGTAATCAATGTATTCTAAGAAAAAAATAAGGACACGACTATTAAACAGGCTACAATAGAAAGTGAATGTGAAAATGCTAAATTATATTAAGAGAGAAAACCACCACTTGATCCCTAGAAGCTGAAAACAGGTGATGCTTATGACCAGCAATGTAAGATGGGAGACAGAAGGAGAACAGTGTATCAGGCAGCCCAACATGCATATTGACATTTACCTGGTGAGCTCTAAAGGCCAGAGCATGAGGAGAAACAACATGAATGCTTTTCTAACATGCGATCACAGAACAGTACGTGGTGGGGTCTCACCTTGAGCAGCATCTGCTGAGACACATGGAAACTGGCAGCTCGACTGAAGAAACGTAAAGTTAGGAGCAACAGTAAAGAAAGACAAGAGACCTAGAGTAGAATTAAAAGTGGGAGCTCAGGGGTCCATTGCCCATCATGGGATTCCTGTAATGGCCTAGAGTGTTTGTTCCAATCTGATTTCATTGAAGTCTATTTGTCTACAGAGTAAGATGAGGGAGGGAACAAAGACATTCATAGTTTTTTGGATCGATCATATCAGCTCCTATTATTACTTATTAGCCTTAAAGGTAGCCTTCAATAATCTGAAATTTGAGCTTTGTATTGGGAGAGCCTCCTGTTGGAGGTCTCAAACACAGAGATTTTTAGGGAAGGGTTAAGCTCCGCCAGTTCTCTGTGGAGTAAAATGCCGCTGGAGCTCATCTCTTCTGAGAGCTCAGTGGGAAGGAGGCATTTCCCTCCCATCACCACCACAGAGGATTTTCCTCTGCAGTAAGGGAGATAAGCTCTTGGGCCCATATCTCAGAGCTTGAACTATTCCCTTGGTCTCTGTCTGCCCCAGGCAAATGCAAATCTCCACAATGGGTATCTGCTTTACCAGTTTTATGGGCAGGAAACGCCCTAGAAGATGTATCTTTATAGGACATTGTCATACTCTTTTCTATGACCATTATTCTCCTCAGTGTGCTCCCAGACCCAGCAGGGTGTTTGTAATCTGTATCCCCAACAGGCTAGAATTTCAGAAAAGGCAAGAAGCTTGCTAGCAATGGCTGTAAAGTAACTTAACCATAAACTAGCTGACTTTTCTTTGTTCCAACTCACTCAGGTTACTTATTAGTTTTTCCTCTTTTTCTGGGGGTGCTTTTCTTTACCGATTATGGGATATTCAGTCCCCGTTCTTCCAGCAAGTATGAGTTCAAGTAACCTTCATATGGGGAGCTGTATTCTGTATCTGAATATTAAATTAGTCATAAAATAGTAGTTACTGCCCACTAACTGAGAACTATGGGGCAAGAGCTATACTGCCGTTATCTCAAATAGCTTTCACTGCACCTCACAAGGTGATTACTCTCCTGCCCTTTTCCCACCATTATCTGCAGGTAATGCGGGCAAAGGACAGGAGAGTAATGCAGATAATGCAGATAATGGTGGGAAACCACTGATGACTCAAGGAAACAAACCATTGGTGTCCACCAAGCCCAAGCAATCCTATGTTTGTTCTAATACATATTGTAATGTTCAACATAGACTGATAATGTTTGTTATATGTATTTTGTATCTTGTTTCTCTTGTAATTGCAGAAGTCAAATGCATCCTTTCTATATGTAAGTATGTGTCTGTATTGTACATACACACATGTACATACTTTCTAGTAAATGAAAATCAGGGGAACTTTATTATCTTTATGGTAAAAACTCTTTCTATTATGGTAGGAAATTATAAAAATAAAATTTCCAATGCAAAAAAGCAAATTTTAGGTAAATGATAGAAATAGTTACAGTTAGTATAGAACTATTTATTTATTAGGAGAAATAAAAGAGTAGCATGTTTAATTAATTAATTAATTAAAATGTATGTTACAGAATTACTTTTGAATCCATACAATTTTTCTGAAGAAAGTATGATGCCTTTAATGAAAACATATCTATTCTGCACTAAGTAAAAAAAAATAAGTAGCACTGAAATATATAATTAGTGGTATTTACAACCTTCATTGAGAAGTCATTTAGTGATAATCTTAACAAATACGGCAAATTTTTGAGTCAGACTGACATTACTTGAGATACATGTATAACTGGCATTTCTTTAGTGAAATGCAGAGTGGACTCTGTGAAGGAACATCAGATATCTATAGGAAAATTAAGGTCAAGCACATGGCAAAATTTTTTACAAACTATAACAGATGTTCCCATATTAAATCATATTTCTATTAAAAACTATAGAAGGATTCAGCCAGTGGAGCCTAGAATCACAGAATGTTAGAAGCATCAGAGATTTTTAGACTAGTTATTCTCATCATTTTAAGGGTGAAAAAACCGACACTCAAATAAGATTAAGTGATTAGCCCAAGGTCACAGAATCAGTTGGCAGTGTCTAAATCAGAACTCAAAGCATTTTCACTATCCTAGATTATCTCTTATTTACAACAAATGAAGAAAAATTTTAATATTTTCTTAAAAAATAATATATTTAGAGTAAATTATCTTCTGTGATAGTAATAAATACAGGATTATTAACAAAATGGAGCACAGAATTATCTGAATCTTTTCTGATTTCTGCTCTTGGATGCTGCCTAATGTTATATTAAAGTCCAAATGCCAGTAAATACTACCATTCTTCAGGCATTAAACATATGTTTAATACTAAACTTTCAATACAGTCTTCTTTTTAAATTTTAGAAGCACTTCTGAAAGTACCCTTAAAGATCAGTGTGTGGGTGGTACCTTTTTAAATTTAGTTAATGAGTAAATACGTTTTAGGTTTATCTTTCACAAGATTTAACATTATCCAGAGTTTGGGTGCAATAGTAACCTTCTATGCATCCAAAGAGATTTGGAAACAAATGGGCAAATACTCTCCCAACAAAATCAAAACACTGCAGTGAATGTAATGTATTTTCTTTTGTGGATAAATCAAGTTAACAATAGAGCAGTGACACACTTAGAAAAATACATATATTTGTATATTCTAAAATGTTATAAATTTATCACTCTTAATTTTTTTAGACCTTCTCATAGATAGACTGGGAGTTAGAAAAATCTCAGTTGTGTTACAATCTGTTATGCAGCAGGTCTTAAGGATTCTGGCTTTACTTTTTCAATGGCCAATTAGGATAGAGTTTGCAGAGTCCTGACGTTAGTGAGAATACAATTGACTTTTATTCCAGTTACAGTTATAGGGTTAGTTATTCCTCTCCAACTTAGCAAGATGCACAACTAGTTATTGTAGCCAATAACCTGAAAGTTAATATGTGCTCCTCTCTATCTTGCTGACCTTCCACTTTTTATCATTTAGCTAGATCAAGACTATCTCACTGTCTTAACTTGACTTTGGTGCTTCTCAAACTTGTATGGGCACCAGATTTCTCAAGGAACTAGGTGAAAACACAAAGGTCCAGGCTCTAGCCTACTTCAAGGAGCCTGGTCTCTTTGGAGTTTCTTATCCGGACAAGTGATGATGATGTGCACCAAATTTGAGAAGTACGGTTGTGGTGTATGCTCCTAATATCATGCTTCCCGAAATTGCATTTTCTTCTTCGTTGGTCTGTCTGGTTATAGCTTCTTTATGCACCAATTCATTCTCCATTTAGTCAACAAATATAACAATTCTAAATTAAAAATAATAATAGTAATAAAGACTGCTAATTATAGTCAAGAAAAAATCCAATTACTTATGATAAATTAAGGCCCTTTTAAGCTTTGCCTTTTCAGTTCTTTCCAATCTCATTTTTTATCACCCCAAATTACTTGAAAATTCCCCTAATGCACAGAACATTAAAGACAGGGAACAGAAGGCACAGAGATCTTGAGTTAGAAGGAGAATGACATTTTAAGGAACTAAAAGTGGGTTATATAGGTTAACACAGAAACAGAGAAGGAGTGAGTGGCTAGAGATTAAGTTGGTGAGATGGGCAGTCCATGTAAAAACTTGTTAGCTCTAGTTTTTCTTTATCCTAAGAAAAATTAGGAATCATAAATGGATATAGGCAGAGAATTGTCTCATATTTGCATTTTAAAGGATTAATTTGACCCCAATGTAGAGAATAGATTAGATGATAAAAAGTATGGATGATATAATGCTTTCTAGAAGGCTACTGTAGGCAATATGGTGAAAGTAACTAGTGATTGGACTAGGCTCTGCTCATAAATTGGCCAACCATGTCATTTTGGGACCATAATTCTACCTCTCTGGATTTTAGTGTCATCCTTAATAACTAAACTCATCCCCTTATCCATTAGGAACCCTCGTAGCAAAATCTTGGCAAGCGAATATTATTGACTTGGCACTGGGGTACACTGAAGCCAAATTAGATGCCAGCAAGAAAGGTTTAACTGAAAAGGATGCAATTAAGACACACTTTATAGATATTGGGGTGGAATTTGGAGACCAATAAGAATATATGAAACACTCAGGAACTGATATTAGGAAACATTTAACACTACGGCAACATAAAGAGATGCAGGCAAAGAACAATGTTAACAAAGCCCAGTGAGAGTTTTGGCTTAAAGAACAAAGTAACACGCCCTACGGGTAGAGGGTGGGAAGGCCAGAGTTCACGACCAGTTCTGTGACACTGCAGCACTCAGTCTTTCTTTTGTATGCCTCAGCCAGAGGAAGAGATAGAGCTGCCCATAGTTCCAGCTAATGAAGTGATGTTAGTGAGGTCCACATTTTAATTGAACAGTACCAATGGGAATTTTCTGATTCATTGGGTAAAAAACATATCAGAAGAAATGGAAATTTTTGAGTTAATTGATTTAGGGAAATGAGACAGCATAGTTAAAAAAGAGTACATGATATCCAGTGGGTGTTTATTACAGAGGGAAATGAACCTCACCTAGAGTCCGGAGGAGAGCAGGCTGGGCTGGAAAGTGTGGTTTGGGGAGAATGGGAAGATTGGAGGAAGGCGTGGTTTGGAAGTCTGCCTTCCTGGCAAATCCCAGATATTTCCTTCCATCATCTACCTACTCATTCAATTCCTTGCTTCATTTCTAAAGCACAATTGATTGCTTTCTACATCCCACTCCCACTTCTAGATTCTGGAAGACAGAAAGTAAAAATTACACTCTCTCTCCCCTCATAGGATTTTATATCTAGTAGGAGACCAGAGCCATGATCCAGCAAATGTAATACTATATGGTAGGTGCTAATATACCTGCTAAAGATGCTTTGGAAATACAGAAAAAAGGGAAAAATAACAGTTACCATTCAGCGGTCTGAAGGAGAATTAACTTGGTGTTGAAGGAGGAGAATTGAGTAGGAAGAGAAAAAAAATTAAGAGTTTTAAAGTATGAACAACACCTGGGGCCTTGAGAACAGAGGGAAACAGTTTGACATGAGTGTAGTAGAAGGTGTTTGTGGGACAGGGACAGACAAGCCAAGAGAAGCAGGCAGGTGCCAAATCATGAAGCAGTCTGCATACCAAGCTAAGGAAGCTGACAGAAACCATGTAGCTCTGGGAGTCTCTGAAAGATTTATATCAGCAGAGTGATAAAATCCTACCCAAGCTTAGTAAAAACCACATTACATGCAATGTAAGCTAAGAAGGCCTCCAGGCAGGAGGCCCAGAGACTGGTTAGACAGCTTGCTTCCAAACTTGGGTGATTGTAAAAGTGATTGTGATAATCACTGATACGGGAGCACAAGAGAAGTAGACTGGATTAGAGAAAATAAAAATTGTCAGCCTATTTATTTTCCCATAAATTCTTATCATTCTTCCTTTAACATGCTAATAAAGAGAAAGAAAATTATATATAATTAATAAATAGTGTATATAATCGCGGTTTTGTTTATTTTCTGGCTCTGAATTGAACAAAAAGGTTCTTAGGGAATTGTACTTACTATACATGTACAGAAGTGGGAGAGAGGAACTGAGCTTTACCCCTTGGAGACGAGAGTATTAAAAATGACCCACTCTCAGCTGTTGCTCACTAATCACAATCCCCTATGATTTCCAGACATTGAGGTCACTTCTTCACACTCACTTAGTGATACTATTTGAGGGGGAAAAGACCTAAGACTTTGTCAAGAATAAATGAACTCACCAAAATTATGGCTTTTACATACCTTTGGGGCACGCTTAGTTTTGCCAAGTAGCGTCTGTTAGGCCAAGATCCATGTTGGCAGGTGGCATGCAGAAGGGCAGTACAGCTCATCCACCACTTGGAAATGGAGTTCTTTCCTGCTTTACCGAAGATAAGGGACATCAATCTATTGATAGAGCAAACATATTCCTTAACTGGACAAAAGGATAAATGACTTTTGTCCTTAATCTAGAGAAATTACCTAGGCAACCACTACTTCACTTCCTCTGTCTCCTGGTGGTGAGTGATGCATTACCTAAATGAATGAGGCCCAAATCTAGGAAAACCATTCAGTGCTGCAATAAACAATGTTTAGTGATGAAAAATATTTGGTTAGTTTAAAGTGTTGCTCACCTGGGGAAAGTACCAATGACAATAATTTTTTACCCTCTGTAGCAAGTAGGATTCTTTGGCTGCAGCATAAGAAGCCAACTCCAGTTTAAGCAGAAACAAAAATTATGGAAAGTCATGGGGTAGCATTAAGGGTGAGACTGTGAGAAAGCTGACATGAAATGCTTAGCTCTGGGGACCTGAATATCAAGAAACAAACAGAAGTTTTTCCTAGGGGTCAGTGAGAAAAAGTAGAATGACAACTTTTATAAAAGTTTCTGAGAAAAATGACCCTGTATGGAACAGTGTGGATGAAAAGGAAAATACAATATGTACTTTAGAACTCTGAAGCACAATCAACACGTGTGTACTTTAGCATTGATCCCTTGATGAATTACACTCACTTAAAATTGGAAAACGTTCAATAAATATTCTATATAAGGAACATACTTCAAGTAAGGCAGTACGAGGAGTAATAATAAGAAAAAAAAAAAGAAAATCTAGCTTCTAAGTGGAAAAATTATACTTGATGTGGGTACAAGGTATAATAAACTCAAAATTACCTCTCTTGATGGGTGTCAAATCTCATTAAAATAAACCCTCTTTACAGGAACATGATAGTACTCAACCCTAGCCAATGGATCATTTTACTTAACAGCTATTTAGTTAACAGAAATTGCAGGCATTAATTTACATGACGCTTGAGTGTTGTCAAAGAATCAAATCCAAAAGTCTTGATGACATAAGGATAGAGTTTATGAGATTATAAGCATAAGAACTGTATCATCTTTCTAAGGCCACTGCACAGTAGCAAGGGTATTTTCATTGTAAGCATGGCACTCAATCATATACTTACTATCTATGTGGCTTTTGGCAAGAATTTTAGCCTTTTTAATCCTTAATCTCCTCATACAAAAGGAAATCATAAGTAATTACCAGCTATTTAGCTCACAGGGTTGTAAAGTAAGTCAGGCAAAATTATGGTTGGTAAAATTGCTTTGTAAATTTTGTAGCATCTAAATGCTTTGCTGTGTATAGCATCCTATAAATGGAAGGGTTAATGACACGCATTTTGACACATTATTTAATATTGAATGTCAAGAGAAGGGTAATACTTTGGACTTCTTGACTGGAAGCCACAGAAGTAGCACTAATTGAATTCAGGTCCATCACAACTATTTGAATCAATATTTCACAAGCCAACACAATTTTTATTTTTTAAGAGTTAACCTCAATGTGCTAAGTTTATACTGTAACTCTTAAAAACAAGCATTTTATGCCCATAAGACATGAATCTCCGTAAACAACTTCTTTTTTAAGACCATGTGAAACAGCACTAAACAAAATCTGCCATTGCAACACCTTCGGCATGACAGAACATGAGCATAATTAATATTGCATGCAAATATAATCTCCAAGCACCAGATCGCAGGCTCACTGTTCAATTGTTCTGTAAATGATAGGGTATGTTTCCTGTGGGACAAACCCCTGAGAATTTTTTTAATTGCCCCTTAACACAACTCATACTGCATTTTTATCTGGAGAAAACAGTCTATGGGAACCACTTTCTCCCACCCATGTCTTGGCAGTGGGAACTAGTGTCTCAGATTAGGACAATTTGCTGGTCACCATAGCAACATTGTGCCTTATCTTGCATAAATCCTAATATCATAAGGACTCCATTGTACTTTAATATAACCATTTGGATATAAAATATAAATGCTTTAAATAGAACACTTTTTAAAATAAGATGATGCTATCATGGTAGAAAATCTTACGTAGTCTCTTCACCAAATTTTTGTTTTAGAATAAATCTCCTACTATTTCTGAGCAAAAGTCACTAGACCTTTCAAAGAAGTGATTAAGTTAAAGTTGTCCCATTTGTTACTCAGCAGAGCATTAAATGGACTGTGACATGTGGGGGCTGGGGCTTTGAATGATGCCCCTACATGCAGAAACCAACACTCCATGGAGATGTGGCCCAGGTGCCCGGTTTGTTAGGTTTAGAGATTTTTACTTTTTTGTTTTCCTGGCTTGAAACATTCAATTGAAGTTAAATCAAATGGCCAAAATCTTCATCTACAGTGAGACCTGGATGCTTTCCAGCCTTCTTTGTTAAGAAATCTTCTTAGTTAAAGCATATTGGCTAAAATTCCCAATGGCATAATAGAAAATAGTTACACCCATAAATTGCTCTGGGGTCCTCAAAAGAAAATGCTGTATGCATAGCAAGTATTGTATTGGTTATTTTATCTTATGGTCAGATTTGACACTTTTCAAGCCTACAGGATTACACATATTTTAATAAAATAAGTGTTCCCCAGATGTGCTTTCACATGCCTGCATTCTGTTTTTCTGTTGGAGAGAGCGAAGGTGGTGATACAGATAGCCTATTTCCTTTTGATGGCCTCTCTTCAATGTTTCAAACGCATTAACACTCAGCGGGTAAAATTGAAATACTTTTTATACTTCAAAACTATTCCCTTGTAAGATCTCAAATGATTGTTAAATCAGGGTTGAGTGAGCTGCAACTGGATGTGTCATTCACTGATTTTTTTAGTAAGGATTTGACATTTCTATGCATGTTAACACCCTCTTTTGGTAATAAAAGCTCTCAGAGCCAACTCTTTCTCTGTTCTCTCTTGAAGGCCTGCTGTTCTTTCTCATTTTTCAAGGGCTTCGTGAACAAATAAAGTAACTTGACATTGTCGTTAAGAGGAGTGTTTCAATACTCTGGACCCACTGATTGTGCTCTGAATAATTTGCCTCCATCCTTTGCATTATAAAGAAAACCAGATAAAAAGGAATGTTGTATATCTAAGCATAGAATAGTTCCAACATGTGGCAAGCCCCTTAGGCTCCAGCTTGCCTCCCAAGGTTCTAAAATAAGTCCCTTTTCATTTAAAAATCACAACGTCTGGTCAGACTGCTAGTTTGGGAGGAGTGAGTGAAGAAAGCAAATGAATTTAATCGTCCTGAAGTCAAGAACTTCATCTTATTTATGGTTGTAGTTCATGTGGTGACTGGTCCCATCAGTGACCCTAGTTATAGGAACCTCGAAAGGAAAAAAAAAATTAAAAGTTTTCTGAATCAAGTGGTCTGTTTATTAAAACAAACAGGAGGAAAGTTTTTGTAAAAGAAAACTGTAATGATAAGAAATCTTAAGTAAAGCGGAAAGCATGGGCTTAGGGAGTATTGTGTACATAGTTATGTATTTATTTGTCGGTGTTCATGTCTCTGTGACATGCGTAATACATGAGTTACAATTATAAAATAATGAGGCTTAAAAAACACACATTTTGGACAGTAGACATGTGTTATAGTGAGGCTTAATTAAGTAAGGTATGCTAAAGTGCTTTACAAATTGTTACGTGGTATCCAAATATGAAATGTTGCAATTGTGGTTTGTTCAACTCAATAATATTATTGAACAGCTTCTATTGTCTCTATTCATAAAATAATCACATGGTAGAAACCGGAAAGAATGAGATGACTTTTCCCATAACCAAACCAATACAGCAAAGAGAAAATAATTCATATAAAAATTGACAACTAGCTGTAGAGAATATGTATATTAAAGCTCATTTAATAAGAAGGCATTCTTACCCATCCATCAGAAAAGTTGGCTTAGGAATATATTGTATCTTTTATTCTCAAAGAGTCATTTTATTATTATAATTTCCAATCATAACAGCTCAGAAATTTTCATCAAGAATGAGAATAGACTGAAGGACTGTTTCTACCCCCTCTAGACAGAACTGCAATCTATGAACACAGCGAGAATGTGGCTGCCAAAACATGCACTAAGCCAGGCAGCCCCCAGTAACTGTGTACCTGGAGTCACTATTGATCGCACTCCCATATATTCTCAGCTATAATCGCTCCAACTCACAGCTGGATAGCACCTCTCATTCAAAATAAAACTTAGTTCTTGACCGCTCCACATTACGTTGCTGCCATTTCTAGCTGTTCCTTGATCAAAACACATTGCTTTGAGTTTTGCTTCTTTATGTCCATAAACAAATGCATACCCACAGGGATGACATACCCAGGGGAACTTGGAAGTGTCTTGCTACCCAAATCAATGTTAGGAGACCCTGTAACAAGTTAAAAACAAATTGCAATGACTAAAACAATCACTGAAGAGCTGTAGTTAGCCTTTACCTGTATCTGTGCATAACTAATGTGTTGAGTATCTATCATGGCTCAGAGATTCCCCCTCTTCATCAAATTTTATATTCAATCTGAAAAGACTGCAGAAAAGCAGAGTGGTTTACTAAGCTTTCTTTTTCTCCGAAATGTCTCATTAGAGTGGTGTGTGAATGGTTCTATACTATTTCAAGCTAAGCACTGGTTTGGAGAAATATGTCACCTCTACGTCTGTCTATGTCTGTGTATCTTTCTACACACTTACTAGGCTCTTTTCCTATAAATAGAATAGATAATATATGTATTAAGTTATGGGTGTGCAGATGACTATAATGAGCCTCCAGACATGCTTAGCTCCTAAGACATGTTCAGTGATAGGGCGTTTGGTCATCTTTTGGCTTTCCTTTAGAACCAGTGGCCAGCTGTGTGTGAGAGTTCCTCTCATGAACCAGCCTGAGCATCACTACACAAATCTCCTAAGTTAGTACCGAGCTAGCCCACCTTACCCTGCCTGGTTCCTACCAGCCTGACATGATGCCTCCTTCTTTATCTGTGTCTTTAGATCACCCTCAGAAAAAAAGGTGTTCTCTGGGTTCCAGAGAAGCCATTGAGACAGATGGCATAGGCCTTCTGCATTTTCTCCTCACTCATTTGTCTGACAATTCCAATCAAAATATGTTGAAATTGCCTACCTTGTTATAGCTCGTCTCAATGGCAAGCCAACAGATGCAAACCAAAGAATAAATAAGGGGGGAAAAGTCCTTTTTCTTCACTGTATTTTATTTGGCATTAATATCTCTGTTATATACAGATAAGCCCATGGATGCAATCCTTCCTAACTAGACTGTCTGCACAGGAAGCTAGAGTGCAAATTGAATGAAACGCCCATATAAATAAATAGGAAAGCTTTTCAGCACTGATTTCTATAGTTAGTATTGGTTGGCAAATAATCTGAATAACTGTGCAATTTGAGTGGATTAAGAGAAATATTATTTTGCATATATTTATTTATGAATTTATTTAAGAATAGAATACACTATTAGGTACCATAAACAGATTATAAAGTATATAATAGGTGCAGTTCCTGAGCGCAAGAATATCCTAATCTAGTTTAAAAGGAGAATTTCCAGTCCCAATAGAAATTTTAATATTGTTTTGTTTTGCCATATTTTGCTTTTTAATGAGATACAGACTTAACTTTATGAATAATTATACAATACCACCCCTGCCCTTTTGGTGTTCTCCTGGAAGGAGCTCCAGGTGTGCTCAATGGGCTCCTGTGATGAGCCAGAAACCCTGGAGCACAGAAGAAATTTAAGACCCATTTGAGCTTTCTATCCTGTCGTTCAGGGGTTCACAAGCTTCAGGAATACCCTTGCAAAGAAAGAGAAACTATTTCTTACAGATCTTGGGACATGAATTTGGAAAGAAGTAGAGGCAAGAGAGGCTGTCCTTTGCAACTGCCAAATCAAACTCTGACGAAACAAAAAGTGAGGGGCAATTACCCAAGCTAGCTTTATGGATTCTGCCAGCTCAGTTAGACCCACATTCCCAGTGATGACTCCATCATCATGTAATCTGAAATATAAGAATATATGGTCACATAATCCAATATTGAACAATACCAATGGGAGCGAATTAAGTGTTTTTGTTGTTTAGGTCTGTTCGAATTGTTTAAGGGACTCCTGGATGCGAACTCACACAGTAAAAACAATGCTTCTGGTCCCCGCTGGTTGTGCAGAATTTAAAATGTGAGTGGTCATGTTGGCATGCAAACTAGCTGAAACCTAAACATTGCATTCCAACCAGTGATTATATATTGCTATATCTCTCTTCTTCCTCTTTCTTTTCCTCTACTGTGTTTCATATTAGATTAAATAGTTAACTTAGAAAGCAAGACGCCCTTTTAGGAATAAGGAAAACATTAAATAATTTCTCCCAGGCAGTGTCAATTGAGAAACCGAAAGACAGTTACTAGTTTCTGAAAACATGTGATTTTACAATTGCTCTAGTAGTATATTGCCATCAAATCTCACCAAGAAAGAAAATTAAATCTTATAGAGAACAGCAATTTTGGTAATGCTATACCTGCTCCATTTAATGCACCCAAAGGAAAAATGCAGAGCTTGCTACATGAAGTACTTTGATTTTCTACTGTCTCCTTCCATCTTCTTAAGCTTCAGCCAAAGGGGACTTCTCACAACAGACAAACGTATTTTGTACCATGTTGCTTCTTGGCTATTGCCTGAGCTTTTCTGTCCACCTGGAATTCCTGCATTCCCATTTGTCATTTATTTACTCAGAAATTTAAAATGTGCGCACTTGTTACCTGATCAATGTCAGTATCTGTGCCAGTCTAAATCCTACTCCTGTTTCAAAAGCTTGAAGTTTCAATCAAAGCAATGAAATTATTCCATGAAATCTCACTGTATCCTTTTGTTCTTAAACAATTATTCATCCATCTAGTTGTTTGTTTAGTTAAATAGTATATTGAACACCTACTCAGTCCTAGTGACACAAGTACGAATGCGACCTATTTCTCAAGCTTACAGAACTTCAAGCCTGATTGAAAAGCAAACCAATAAAATAGGAATTACTCTACAATATAGAGTGGAATGGAAGAAGTGAGCAAGGTGTGCCCCTAAAACCTAAACCCTGCTGGGTGGGCCTGCAGAGAGGACAGCTGATCTGCACCTTGAAATTCCAGGAGTGTTAAGTAGGGAAGAGAATAAAGGATATTCTGTGAAGAAAGAAAAGGTCTGGAGGATGTAGTATAATGCACATGAGGAAAAGAAAGATTCCTAGGTGGCCAGATTGCACAGGCAGTGGTGAGTGAATGGGCAAAGATGAGATTAAGATGTAGGTAGGAAGTAGATCTAGATACATTGTTGAGAACTAATTTAAGAAATTTATACTTTATACTGAAAGATTTGGAGAAGTATTGAAAAATGCTGAGCAGGAAATTGCAAGATTATAATTCAGTAATGCCTCCATCATCTATACAAACATTTAAGGCAGAAATCTAAGAAGTAAACATATGACCACTTTCTCTTTCAATGTCTCGCATTAGATCTGCCAATGTCTGGATTACTTTAGTAAATATATCTAGGTTCCATAAAATTATTTTCCCCTCTGTTGTTCCAATCTTAAACAAGGATCAACCAAGGTATCTTCAGACATTTTCAAGAATATGTTAACTATTCTCCTATATCTGTCATCCATACAACCATATGAATGATCTTCTAAACATGTAAATCCAATCATATTGTACCTCTGCTTAAAGGGTTTGTTTAATGTAGTACTAAAGAAGGTAATCAATAAAAGTCCGTCTGGGGAAAGATATTCACAACACGAGGGATATGCACAGAATTAAAATAAAATAATAATAAAAGGCACAATGTCAGCCCTTGAACAACACAGAAGTAAAGAAAAACAAGTAACAGGGAGTATAGCAAGATTCCCATCCAAATTTATGTATACCTCAGTACTTAATCAAGATATCCAATGCGAATAGAAGGATAGAATACAGGAAAAAGGATAAAATACAGGAAATTCCAGCGTTAGGTAGACACTAATCATCAGTTGGTGACTTCACTTCAATAAAGAGACATAAAGACCGAAGCTGGGCTGCAGTTTTAAGAAAGGAATGGCAGAGTGCCTGTCAGCAAGGCAGTTCTTCAGCCTGTCTCCTGCGATATGGGTCTGGCATCAGGAAGGACCAGAGATCCAGGAGCACCAGTAGGGAGAATGAGCATCTCAGGCTTTTACATGTGTGGTGCTAAACTTCCATTTGAAAATTTAAGAGTTCTATTTCTTCTCAGACACTTCAGTGCTTGATCAAAATAACCTTGTAATATTAATATTAAAAATGAATGCATATTGAAGATGTGACATTTTGTTAGAATTGGAGCAGACAATCATGGAAGAACAGAATACAATCTACATATTACTAAGTGCCTACTTTTTTAGACCCAATAAGAAAAATTCAGTTGGTGAATGGATGGACAATCTCAATAAGGCTTTATAGTGGCTTATAGACTGATCTTAAAGGATTTTCAACACTTTGAAATGTGAAGAAATTTCATAAAAATATGTGCAAAGGCTTAGTCATAGAGATTATGTTATGTGGGAAGCATAGTGAAGAGTTCATTAAAATTAGTGAATAAATTACCAGGAAAAAGAATGACAGGAGATGTAACAGGATGGAAGATCAATGAAGATGAATGATTACCTCGTGATCACAGAGAAGCTAGAGATGTTTTAGCAGAACAATACATGCGGAGTTTTGCTATTGTTAGTGATGATATCATTTTAGATTTATATTTTAGGAATGTGACTCAAATGGGAAATGAACGTATGAAGGAAGAGACTGACATCAGGAAGATCAGATCAAACACTCTTTTCAGGAAAGAAACAATGGAAGTCAAGGGGACATTGTTGAAAACCATTTTATTTTAAGGAATTTGTGGTGATTTAAGTGTAGGGTGGGTGGAAAAGGAACAAATGTCAGTGAACTTTCCAGTCTGAAAGACTGAAGAGGTGGTACCACCATTTACGAAGAAGACATCAATACAGGGAGAACTGGTTTGAGTAGGAGAGAGCTAAGAAGTTCAGTTTGGAACATGTTTTATTGGAGGTTACTGCAATATACCCAACAAGGTCAAATTTGGTAAGAAATAGGAAGAGGGTGCAGAAGTAAGAGTGTCATACCGAGAGGCAGAGATTTGAAAATTAGTAGCTTACACATTGTAGGATTGATTGTAAAAATTAATTAAATAGTTCAGGAAATACAAAAAGAAAAAGAAGAAGAAACGAGGAAGAAAAGGCAGAATTGATGTCTGGGTTTTATATATAAGGCCTAATTGTCCTTTAAGCAAAATATCAAAATAAAGATGCAGACTTAAATTTGTAGAAGAAAGCTTCATGAACCTGTAATTTGTAGATTAACTGCATTTTTAAATAATAAGATAGATTTGTCCATATTTAATGGACATATTAGCTAAGGAGCTAATTGAAATAAATTGGCAATTATTCCAGAATATCAAGTTCAAATGTGAATGTTAGCATTCAAGCTTTGGCTGATAAAAAAAATTCATTGAAACTTTATTTAGTTTAAGGAAATTAATAAAATGTATTTCAGTGAAAAACATTACCAAGCCCCAGGTTAATTAAAATTGTAAGTTACCATGGGGTTATATTACTGATGCTTTCTTAACCTTTCATGATTGAGACACCACATATAACTCACTTCCACAAATGGTGACCCCAGGAATTCTCATTATTTTTTAAACTCTGTATTAATAACCAAATCAAAATATAACATAGGAAAAAAAGCTAAGATGTTTATAAAATTTTAACTTAAATTTCTAAAGATATCACTTATGCTAAAATTCACATATTTCCCTAAAGTTTCAGTCTTTCTATTTTATTTGCTTGTTTGTTTGTTTGCATTTTCACATTTATTACTTCCTGGAAGTATTTATTAAACCTGATGCTAAGGAAGGGGATGAGACATTTGATTACCCAACCATAAGTCAAACACAACCAATTTTAGTCATCGGTGTACCTGTAGTAGGAAAACGAATAAGACATAGGTGGCTCAAACTTCTCTTTCTAGAAGATGGGGTAGACATATTTTTCCTTATTTCTCACTGTCAATACAACCAAAAATCCAGGACATCATATATAAAACAAACATAAAACTCTGAGAGACATGAGAGACAGAAGAAGGCAGGCCAGTGAGGAGTCTTGAGACCCATTTACGACATTATCATGAGTTCCTAGGTTCTTCTTTTGCTTCATATATCCCAGATTTGGAACTAGAAGTTAAAAAAAAAAAAAAAAAAAAAAAGTCCTAACAAAAGTCTGCTCTCTTTACATAAAGGACAAAGAAAGAGATTAACTAGAAAAACAGAAAAGTTTTAGATAATAACTACTTACTTCAGCTGAATACCACCTCAAGTTATGTCAACGAAAGGCCAAATAAGAAAATTGTATCTTAATTCACTCCAATCCACCATGAGGTCTCCTGCTACCTCTGCCAGGGCTTTCCAGAAGAGACTGAGTAAAATTCTGAGACTCGAATCTTCACATATAGTAACTATCCCACCCGTCAGTGGGTCAGTGGAGAAAGACCATTTGGGAAGCCTGCACTTCCATCCCTGTTTCATCGTAATGAGGCATTCCTACTTATTTCAACTAAGGTCATGACAGCAGAGGCAATGGAAAGGCAGAACATTCAGTGCTACCCAAGGGTTACAATGCCACTTCCTTCTCATGGAGTCATATATACTCCATGGGAAGAAGTTACTACAATGAGTTACTACAAGGTCTCTCACCAGAGAACTATCAGTGGAAGCCTAGTGTAGAACCAAATCTCCCTTCTACAATCAAAAGTAATGAAGGCCCAGTGCTCTTTCAAGGTCTAGTGGGGAACCTGGTCTTTTGTCTTTACTTGGAAATAGTGAGCCAGCAACCTCCCATACTTCTAGCATCAAGTCAGAGAAAACAAGCTAAAATGATGATTGAAATAAAGATTCAGAGTCTCGTAATACAAATCCCAAAATGTCTGGATTTCTATCAAAAATCACTGGTAATATCAATAACCAGGAAAATGACTGAAAAAGAAAATCAATAGAAACAAATGAGAAAATAAATTTAGTCATAATAATATGACAAAAATAATCTGAAGCTACTATCACAAGAACATTTCAATGAGCAATTACAAACATGCTTGAAAAAATAAAAACATGTAAAGTCTCAGAAAAATATGGAAGATACAAGATGGAAAGTTTAGTGCTAAAAAATACAATCAAATAAAAAGTTCAATGGATGATCTCAACAGTAGAACAGGGAACTCGTGTATAGAAATATAAAAATTATCCAATCTAAACAACAGAGAGAAAATAGACCAGAAAAGAAAAACAAACTGTCTGGGAAATATGGGATTCTAATCTAACTTTGGGTTGTTATAGACTCAGCAGGAAAAAAGAAAGAGGGTGAGGCTGAGAAGTTACAGCTGAAAATTGTCCAAATTTGGCAAAAGAAGTAAGTATACAGATTAAAGAAGCTGAATGAATCCCAAACGGGATAATCTAAACAAAAACAAAAGCAAGCTACCTTATAATTAAATTTCTGAAAACTAAAGGGAAAGAAAAAAAAAAATCTCAACAGTAGTGAGAAAGAAATGACACCTTAACTATAAGGGAGAAATAATTTGAATGACAGCTGGTTTCTCACTAAAACTACAGAGGATGTGACATATCATTTTTTAAAGTAATGTAGGAAATAAATTCCCAAGCCAAAATCCTATATGCAGTGAAAATGTCTTTCAGAAATTAAGGGGAAACAAATACATTCTCAGATAAAAGAAAATGAGGGGAAACTGTTGTCAGCAGACCTCTTCTAAAAGAACAGCTAGATGAAGTTCTCTCAATAGAAAGGAAGTGATTAAACAGAAGGAACTTTCAAACATCAGAAAAGAAGGAAGAACAAGGTGAGCAAAAATATTGGTAAATTGAACAGGACTTTTTTCTCTTCTCTGGTTTCTGGATTATGTTTGACAATTGGTGTTAAAATTATAACACTGTCTAATGTTTTAAGTGTGTGTAGAGAAAATACTTATGATAACTCTAAGGTAAATAGAGGGGGTAAGAATATATAAATGAAGGTATATGTCACTCTACCAGTGACACCAGTGTACTGTTATAAGTTATCTATATGTAAGTCCTAGAGCAACCGAGATGACAACAATACAAAGAGATATGCTCTTTTTATTATATTATCTTTTAATACCAAAATATTAAAGATAAACCAAAATGAAATTCTAAAAAATCTCATCAGTGCAAAGGAAGGCAGGAAAAAGAAAATAGAGTAAATGAAAAACAAAGAAAATGGGAAAAAAAAAAATAGACTTAGCCTGTAATATATCAATACTTGCACTAAGTAAGTGAATGTTCCTCGTACACCAAATACAAGCCAGAGATTGGCAGAGGTAACTAAATACATGATCCTGCCTACAAGAAACTAACTTCAAATGTAATAATATTTGAAAGTGCAAGTCAGACTAAAAATAAGAGTGGAAAAAAATGCATCAAACAAGCATTAATCAATAAAAAGCCATGTGTGTTTATAATTATCTCAGATGAAGTAGACTTCAAAGATAATTATCAGAGACAGAGAATGACATTGTATAATAATAAAAGGGTCAATCAACCAAGAAAATATTGCAATCCTAAATGTGAATGCAACTAATAATAGACCAGAAATATATGTAAAGCAAAGACTCGCTCAAAGAATTGAAAGGAGAACTAGACAAATCAATAACAGTTGGAGATGTTAACACCTCTCTCAAAAACTGATAGAACTACACCAGAAATCAGTAAGGAGACAATGCTTAACAACAGCACCAACCAAACACAAATTACCACAATTCACAAAGCACAAGGAAGGTAACTTGAATAGCTCTGTATCTACTAATGAAATTAAATACATAATTTTAAGATTCCCATCCAAAATATCTCCAGGCACAGATGGTTTCACTGGATAATTCTACAAAATGTTTAAGGAAAAATTAACATCAATTCTCCACAACCAATGCCATAGAAAGTGATGTAGCACTTTCCTATTAATTTTATGAAGTAATTTGTCCCTAAGTCACACAACTTCTGCAAAAATTAATTCGAAATCAACCATGAACTCACCTGTGAAACATAAAATTATAAAATTTTTTGGCAAAAAAATAGGAATATTCTTCAAGATTTAAAACTAGAAAAAGAGTTTTTAAACTTGACATCAAAGTATGATTCATGAACTATAAAATTGATAAATTATGCATCATCAAAATTAAAAACTGGTGCTCTGTGAAAGACTCTTAAATGGATAAAAAGAGAATGTGCATAGAGAGAAAATATTATCAAGTGATATATATTACAAAGAACTAATATCTAGAACCTCTTAAAACCAGCAGCTTAAAAATCCAATTAAAATATAAGCAAAAACGAGATAGGCATTTCATCAAAAAGGATATGGTAAATAAGTACATTAAAATATAATCAAACATCTAGCCGTTAGGGAAATGCAAATTCAAACCACAATGAAATACAACTATACATCTATCAGAATAGTTTCAAATGATTACAAGAATGTAGAAATACTGGATTACTCATTTACTTATATATAAAGAGGCCTAAAGTCTTCCAAAAATCACTTAGTTTTTTCTGTTACAAATATTGAGATATATTTTTTCTGTCCTTATCAAGCTTTTTTCTGTTAATTGAATTTATTTCAAGCATCCTATACTTGTGAGAGGATAAGGTACCAAATCAACCCCTAACTTAAATTAGCTTAAACTTTAGATCCTCTTTTATAAACGACTTCCTATATGAAATACATGAGATGTTAAAGTTATAGAATTCTGATTGGTTAAATAAGTAACATAAAATAGCATTGGCCTGATCAGCAATCAGAGGGCCTTAATTATTGGAATGAAGGTTGTGGTGACTTCATTTGAAGTATTATAACCCGGTAAATGTTGTTTTACATAGAGTATAATGATTTCATCTATATCATATAAATAAGACAGAGTTATTCCAATTTATTCCACAAAAGATACTCTACGTGTATTTTTTCTTCTTGAAATGATTCTAAATATATTGTCCTCTGTTTTATAGTTTACGTAAATCAAATTCACTTTAATAAATTAGACACACATTCACGTGCAACAAGTGACAGCTTGAATTCTCAAAGTAGGCTAGGAGAGTGTTTATTTTGGTCTAGAGGAACATTTTTGTATTAAAGTCCTAGTCGCTTGCACAGTTTGCCCAAAGGTAGATCTGGCTCTATTTACTATATTTAGAGCCCATTTGCTATTGCAGCTTATAATTCTATCTATGCCATTCATTTTTTGTTAAAATTATATTTATTCAATGCCTGACATGGTATTGTGTACCTATCGTCATATTAGAAAACATCAGGATAAATATGTAAATGTTTTGGAAGTGAGTATGAAATCCTTTCCACAAAGAGTTTAAAATCACAAAAGAGATACAAAAAGAAATAATAAGAAAGCAGGACACGGTTCTTTTTTAATTTACAAATAAAATAAAGTTAAAAGTCAAAAGATAAAGAAATAGTTATAGTCTGGATAGATAGAGGAGCTTGAAAAAAGCATGTCTTTGGGTGCTTAAACTGGCAGAAGTATATACTGTACTCTGCATAGGATAAGGCATAAAAGTTAATTGTCCATTGTGAAGATGGAGGCTGATATGATAATAATCTTTGTTGCATTATTTCCTCAGATAGTCCCAGGGACAGCTGTGGGATCTTAACATCTGTGTCCTTTTAGCTCAGTTTAAAACGGCCATCTGTTTCTTCACTTCACTTACAAGGTGAACAAATACAATTTTGGACCCAAACAGACCCTTACTTAGATTGTCCTTGTCACCTGATACTTTAATCATTTTACTTGCATTGATTGGCATTCCTGATCACAACTAGCCTTTCGTTAGATCCTCCAAATATTTTTGGAGCAATATAGACAAATGAAATTGTAGAAATATGTCAGTGGCTAGGGGAAAAAACACTCTTAGATTAACGAGTTAAAAAGCTTTTGCTTCTAATTTTAGGGATTGTCCACTTTCCACCTAAGCAACAGCTGTGCTGAGAGACACAGAAAACGTCTCTTCCTTATAACTTTGGGACATTTTAGCCCTTGATATCAACAAGAAGTTCTGCGATTCCTGATGTTTATGAGACAGATTCCTTTGGCTCATAAATCATCTTAAGAATAAATGGACAGAAGAGGGGAATTGAATAATAACAAAAGAAAAGTGAGCCTGCAATGTCTTTTGAAGAATTCACTGTCTTTCTAGGCATTTGGTAGGTTATCATTTTACTCCTCTGAGTCTATATTCTCATTTATAATATGAAATAAAAATTTGGTTATGAAATTAAATAGTGCAAATGTGACCACTCTGGAAAGTTCAAAATGTAACAATGAAGATACATTCATGCTTTTGTCAATGAATTTGACAAAATTTATTTGAGCATCTAGTGCATGCCAGGAACTATCCTAGGTTCTAACATTTGAAGAGGAAGAAGACAAGATTTCTGCCCTTGAGAAGCTCACACCATATATACAGCCAGATAAAGGTTGTAAAAGAAGTCTGGGAAAAATTTCCTTCTACCATGACAATATTTGTGCATCCACGGAGTCATTCCTCAGTGAAATAGAAATTATTAAATAGTATTAATGATTATTTCTCCCTAAATTGTTTTAAGGATAAATGGCACATAAAGAAGCATGAATTTTTAAAATCTCTGAAAATGTAATAGGAAAAGCAAGCAGCTATGGCACTTAAACCAAAAAAGCTGCCTCTCTCCCCATACTCAACTCAGTGAAAGGAAGCCTCCACTCCGGCTTCTGGAGCCAAGAATGTAGGGTTTCTTCCATTCTCCAACTACAGAGATTTCTTGTCAGGAGGATTAGGACTTCAGCATTTCTCATCATGCTCCTAAGTGCCATTTGAGGGGTTAAGCCCTGGGCTAATATGATCAAGAACAGGGTATTCTCTTCCTCTGCCCAATGTCCGCTCATGGAATGAAAGGTCTACTTGCTAAGAATACTGAACACTGACAATTCTTGCTCTAGCTCTTGACATGATGATTATTCTATGTCAGAAAAGGCAAGTTGAATTATCATAGGCTGAAGCCATTTCTTCCTCCCCCAAGTTCTCACTTGCTAGAACAGGAGTGTCATTCAGAGAGAAAATCACTAATGTCATCATCCATGGATCCAGAACCATGGCTCAGAGATTTTGCATGGGAGGATAATCAATCCATAAAATAAATGTCATAAATTCTTCCCCAGGAATTGTGTTCATTCAAAACATGAAAAAAAATAAGCCTAACAGAATTCTGAAGAGCAGTGGAGATTATGATGAAAAGATATTGGGAGAAGTTTCATGTTCTAATGAAAATACAACCTAATCTCTAGACTAGCTGGTTTTCAGGAGAGAACTGGGAAATAAGACACCTTGGAGGAATATTCCTGGGTTCAGAAAAAATATCAAACAAATTGTTAAAAATAAGAGCCAAATGGAAATTCTTAAGCAGAAAAATACAATAACTAAAATTAAAAGTTTATAGAGGGGAATTACATTAAATTTGAATTGGAGGAAGAAAGAATTACTAAACTTGAAAATATACTGATAGAAAGTAAATAAGCCAGGCTTAAAGCCTGTAGCACGGTGGTTATGGCATCAGCCACATACATCAAGGCTGGTGGGTTTGAACCCGGCCTGGGCCAGCTAAACAACAATGACAACTACAACAACAACAACAACAAAATAGCAGGGCATGTGGCAGGTAGTCCTAGCTAAGTTGGGAGGCTGAGGCAAGAGAATCACTTAAGCCCAAGAGTTTGAGGTTGCTGTGAGCTATAATACAAGGCACTCTACCGAGGGTGACAGTAAGACTCTGTCTCAAAAAAAAAAAAAAAAGGAAAAGAAAAGAAAGTATGTAAGCCAATGACCAGACAGGGGAAAAATACCTTTTATAACAGCCTGGATGGACCCAGAGACCATTGTAAGTATAGCAAGAATGGAAAAATAAATAGGACATGTGCTCAATTAAATTAAATTGGAACTATTTTATTAACACTATGTGCATAGGCTGGGCACAGTGGTTATGCCTATAATCCCAGAACTTGGAAGGCCAAGGTGGATTGATTGCCTGAGCTAACGAGTTTGAGACCATCCTAAGCAAGAGGAAGACCTCATCTCTAAAAAATAGCCAGACATTGTGGTGGGTGCCTGTCGTCCCAACTACTTGGGAGGCTGAGGCAAGAGGATGGCTTGAACTCAAGAGTTTAAGGTTGCTATGAGCTAAGATGCCAAGGCACTCTCCTGAGGGTGACAAAGTGAGACTGTCTCAAAAAAACAAAAAAAAACCACTATGTGCATATATGGAAGTGCAAGTCAATAGGAATCAATTTGGTGGGAGAGGGAAGGGGGAGTTGGGTTAATTCATACTTAACAGGTATAAAGCACACATTCTGGGGCAGTGGCACACTTGCAAATTCAACCTGAAAGCTACAAAAGCAAATTATATAACCAAAATGCATGCACTTCTATAATATTCTGAATTTAAAATAAATAAATGAATAAATCATTAAATAAATAAAGCTGAGAAAATATATTTGTAGATGACTTACCTGACAAGAAATACCAAAATGGGGTAGGGCGCCGGTCCCATATGCCGGAGGTGGCAGGTTCAAACCCAGCCCCAGACAAAACACACACACACACACACACACACACACAAGAAATATTATAATGAATTCTTCAGACTGAAAGCAATTGACACTAAATTGTAATCTGAAGGTTCACAAAGTATATCAATCAAAGTAATTGTGTAATTATAAAAGACATAATAAAATGCATATATTTTTCTTTCCTGGCATGATTTAAAGAGCAATTGCACAGCTGCTGTGGGAGAACAGCCCCTGTGCGTTGCAGTACGGAGATTAGCAGGGAGACCTTACAGGCAAGCAATCTACTGACTGAGCTGCCCTAAGGTGGTGACTGAGATGCTGGGGAAGTGTGGAGATCCAAGTATGGCAGATTAACAACCTTGGCCCTCAGGGGCATAGTGGGAGTCTGGACTTGGCGCACTGGATAAGCAGGCAGCTACACCAGGAGTGATCCCAGGGTTAAGTGCTTTCCTTGGAAAGCTTCTGCTTGGCCAAGGTTCATAGTTTGGAGT
>CAUYPK010097254.1:0-10704 GCA_963574355.1 Loris lydekkerianus | reverse complement strand
GAACCAGCCTTGAGACTCTAGGATAAATACCACTTGGTCATGGTGTATAATTTTTTTTGCTGTGTTGTTGGATTCTGTTTGTCAGGATCTTATTGAATATTTTTGCATCAATATTCATTAGTGATATTGGTCTATAATTTTGTTTTCTTTTGGGTATTTCCCTGGTTTAGGGATCAAGGTGATGTTAGCTTTGTAGAATGTGTTGTGTAGTATTCTTTTTTCTATATTTTGGAAGAGGTTTAGTAGTAAAAGGTACTAGTTCTTTAAAGGTTTGGTAAAATTCTGACGTAAAGCCTTCTTTTTAGGGAGATTTTGTATAGTTGATGCTATTTCAGAACTTGATATAGGCCTGTTCATCATTTCCACTTTGTTCTAAGTCTTAGTAGGTGGCGTAATTTCAACTATTGGTCGATTTATTTTTTTATTTTTTTTTCCCCTTCCCCTTCAGATTTTCGTATTTTTGAGAGTAGAGTTTCTTGTAATCATTAAGGATTTTTTGAATTTCTAAGGGGTCTGTTTCATCTTTGTCTTTTCTGATTGAGATTAGAGATTTTACTTTTTTCCTGGTTAGATTGGCCAAAGGTTTATCTATTTTATTGATCTTTTCAAAAAACCAACTTTTGGATTTATTGATCTGTTGTATAATTCTTTTGTTTTCAATTTCATTAAATTCTGCTCTGATTTTAGTTCTTTTCTACTGCTGAGTTTGGGGTTGAAATGTTCCTTCTCCAGTTGGTTGAGATGTCCCATTAAGTTAATTTCCTCTTTCCATTTTCTTGAAGGCTTATAGTGCTATAAATTTCCCTCTTAGGACTGCCTTTGCAGTATCCCAGAGGTTCTGATAATTAGTGTCTTCATTGCTTTGTTCCAAAAATTTGATTTCCTTCTTAATCTTGTCTATAACCCACCTATCCTTCAGCATAAGGTTGTTTAGCTTCCATGTTTTTGTATGGGTATGCAGATTCCTGTTGAGTTCAACTTTTATTCCATGATGGTCTGAGAAGATGCAAGAAATAATTTCTATTTAAATTTGCTAAGGTTGGATTTGTGGCCTAGAATGTGGTGTATTTTGTAGTATGTTCTGTGGGCTGATGAGAAGAATGTGTACTTTTGTTGGGATGAAATGTTCTGTAGATGTCTGTTAAGTCCAGATGTTGAATGGTTAAGTTTAAATCTAAAATTTCTTTGCTTAGCTTTTTGGAGGATCTATCCAGCACTGCAGGAGGGGTGTTAAAATCTCCAACTACTATGGAACTGAAGGAAATCAAGTTGCTCATGTCAGAGTTTCTCTTATAAATTGAGGTGCGTTCTGGTTGGATGCATAAATATTAATAAATGAAATCTCATCACATTGAGTATTGCCTTTAACAAATATGAAGTGTCCTTATAAGCCTATTGCATCTGCAAATAGGATTGCAACACCTGCTTTTTTCTGCTTTCCGTTTGCCTGGAGTGTAGATAACCATCCCTTCACCTTGAGTCTTTTACATATATTTGTCTTTTAATAGAAGATGAGATTCTTGTATGCAGCAGATATCTGACTTGAGTTATTATATCCAGTCAGCCAACCTGTGCCTCTTTAGAGGACAATTTAAACCATTCACATTAATTAGAATATTGACAAGCCTTTTGAGAGTCCAGTAGACATTTTTAATCCTTTTGTGACTGTGGAGGTTGGAATTTGATCAAAATTTTCTGGGTGGGTTTACTTTTGTGGTGGAGGATTATGCTGGTCTTTATGAATATCCTGGAGAGCTATTTTAGTTAAGGAAAATTTCTTCATGTGAATGTGGTTAAAGTATTTAATTTCTCTGTCATAAATGAAATTCAGTTTAGCTGGATACACAATCCTGGGTTGAAAGTTATTTTGTTTTAGGAGATTAAAAGTTGATAACCATCCTCTTCTAACTTGACAGGTTTCAGCAGAGAGATCTGCAGTTATTCTAATATTCTTGCCCTTGTAGGTGATGGTTTGCTTTTATCTGGCTGCTTTCAGAATTTTCTCCTTCATATTAACTTTAGTGAAATTATGATGTGTCTGGGAGATGTCTTATTTGGATTGAGTCGTGGTGGAGTTCTGAAACTGTATCTGAATTTCAGAATCTCTTGGCATGTCTGGAAAGTTCTTTCATAATCTCATGGAGAAGAGACTCTGTGCGTTGTGAAGCCACTTCATTGTTTTTGGGGATCCCTATAAGACAAATATTGGTTTTCTTATTATCCCAGAGCTCTCAGAGAGTGATCTGTTTTTGCCCTCCATTTCTCTTCCTCTTTGAGAGTTTGAGAGCATTCAAAAGCTTTGTCTTCAATGTCAGAAATCCTTTTTCTGCTTGTTCCATTCTGTTACTGAGGGATTCTGTGTTTCTCAGATCTTTGAGGGCTGCAACTTCTTGTCTCAATGTGTCAAAAATCTTTGGTCATTTGGTCTTTGAATTCATTGAATTCTTGAGATGATATCTTTTGAGTTATGGCTTGGCATTCTAGTTTGATCTTATTTGCTATCCAGATTCTGAATTTAATTTCTGACATCTCAGCTATTTGTTTATGCATGGGATCTTGTGCTGTGTCTGCCCCACTGATCCTTAGAGGAATTGATCTACTCTAATTATTCATATTGCCAGAGTTTATCCATTGTTTTTTTGTTTTTTTGTTTTTTTTTTTTTGCCTCATGATTGTTTTTCCACCGTTGCCTCTAGCTGTCCTCAGAGTTGGGGAGGTGCCTCTCCAAGATTAGACCTCAGCGGGATCACTGTTGTTGCTGGATCTTTGTAGAGAGTGACCCTGTATAGCTCCTCTGGGGATGCCCCAGCCAGGGAGTTCTGGTTGTGGGAGCAGCTTCGGAGTGTGACACACCTAGTTCCAACAACAGGGTGGGGGTGGAGGGGTGCACAGGGTTCTGGGAGGGCCTGGTGCCCAGTGACTTTGGCTCAGAGCCCAAGGCTCAAGCAGTCTCTGGCCAGGAGAAGGGCTCTATCCAGAGACAGGGCTCTGGAGGGCACTGCGTCTACCAGAGTCCCCAGACAAGCAGGTCAGTGTGGAGGCAGGGAAGGTACAGGAGGGAGGATGCAGGGTTATGCAGCTCCTGGAGTTCCTGGTCAGGGCGTGTGGAGGCCCAGTGGGCACAGCTCTTACCAGGGTCTGGGCGGGGGCAGATTGCTTATCGCATTGCAGCTTTTATAGAGGTCCGGGCGCTGATCGCTGATTGTGCGCAGCTCTTATGGAGGTCCAGGCGCCAATTGCGCGCAGCTCTTCAAGAAATATTTATCTTGATTCTGTGAACTGTTTTGGTGTTTTTGGACTTGGCATTCAGTTGGACTGCCTTGGGGAGAGCTTAAGCAGGAGTGTGGAAAACTTTGGGCATTGTCTAGGGCCCCACACTGAGCTGCTGAGCTTGACAGAGCTAATAGTGTTTGGCTGTGGGCCGTAGGGAGCCATTGTCCTTTTCTTATGGTTCAAATTCTTACTGTTCAGGGCCAAGAGAAGATTTTGCATGAAGTATGATGGAAAGTCTTAAAGACTGAATCCCATTTTCACCTTGAGTTCTTGGCTCATCACTGAGAGGAATGGAAAATATTATCTGCTGTTCTCATGCTCAGAAGGCAGATTATTCAGGATACAAAACTCTTAAAATTCTCAAACTTGAAATTGAAGGCCCCTAATAGGACATGAGGCATCAACTGATTTGAAGTTCATGTAACGATGAACAGCTGACTGGTCAGTTCACATGACTGTCCCTCCACCCCCCCCACCCCCCAACTCCCTAGACTGACAGTGATTGTAATTGGTGTTCATATAGTTCTGGGAAGCAGAAGACGATGGACATTTCTCCTCAAATACTTTATACCACAATAGAAATACCAGTCAGGTATTGCAAGTCATAAAAGATAACGTAAAACAGACGCCATTACCTTTAAAAGTTTAACTTGGCTTTGATCAAAAATGAGCTTATCTTAAACTTAGTGGAAAAGACATGCAAAGGTTTAGGCTTTCCTTCATGACTACCAAGACTTAATTTTTAAAAAAGTATTGCTTTGTTATGACTAGACAAATGTTTTAGAAATAGGGGGCCTTTGGAATACTAAACCAGGGAGTTAAGACCCTTAAAAGTAGACCTAGAGTAATGAGCATCAACCTGCCCATCATCCTTCAAATAAATGCAATTCTAGACTCTAGCAAGGGGTCTACCAAGCAGTTTTTGAGAAATAAGCCCTCTTCTCAGAGCTTACTTCCTGTGGTGTTATGAGATAAAACATCTTCCTGATACACAAGTCCTCTAACTTATTTAGGATTAAATAACACTTGTGTTCTGGGCTCAACACTGCTACTTCATCGGGGGTTCTCACAAACCCAGAGAGTAATTACTACTTACCCTCTTTGAAAGATGAGTAAGTTGAGGAACAGTAACAAATGGCCTCTTACATTGAGACTTATGTGATCTGTCTCAAAAGTTCTTTCTCTTCTATCTATACTTATGTCAAGTATACCAGCTAGGGAAAGATCATGTCATATATTCCTCATGTATTTCAAAATCCAGGGTGGTAATAAATGTAATGCTATCTCAATTGTGACTGTCATTTCAGTCCTCCTAAACTGGACGTATGGTATCAGGATCCCATATAAAGCAGTGACTTCCAAGAGGGCCAGTGTCACCACCTCAACCCAGGGCATTTTATAGAACTTGAGAGACATTGTTGCAACAACTGTGGGGAAGGGGTCACAACTGGTGGGCACAACTCCAGAAGTTCTAGAATTTTCAATCTTTGTTAACCCAACACAGTGCATAGTTCACATGCAGGGGAAGCTATTTAAAATACGAGTCAGGAATGTAACTCTATTGAATGTTTTAAAAGAACATCTCGAGGTTGACTTCTGATCTAAAGTATACCTACTTCAGAAAGTGAAGACCATACCACAGGTGGTCTGGCCATTTCCATGCACTTATGTTAGTCTGAGTGTGTAACTTGTTTTTTTACATACAGGGACAAATATCTGACTATATAATGTCTTCTAGTATAGTTCCTGAGACACAATAAAATGCATGTTTAATCTAACTTATCAAATTTTAATCATGAAAACATGTTGGATAGAGAAAACTTGGAAAGCACAGATCAGAACACTTTAAAACAAAGCACTGCTAGCATGTCCAAAACAGACTTTTCCTGAAATATTGCCAAAATACCTACAAACATCTAACCATGCATCAAGGATTTCTATGAAAATGTAGTTAAAACCAATTGGTAAACTAGTTAATCGGTATTTTAAGTGTTTGTATAGTATGAGCAATATTGTACAGCCCCACAGAATTAGTCTTTCAATGCTGGCAAAGAACTAAGATGTGAGGGATAAACACGTGAAAAGCAGAAAATAACCATACAGAATCTATATGAGACAGCTTACTGGGAGAATAAGATGACTTGTGAACAACTTCTGGCTCCTTCAGGAAATAATGCTTATCCATTGTTTGACTACTAAGGAATCGCTGTACTCACTGTGAAAGCATTGGCTTTTTTTGAAAATGGGTTACAATCTGTTCCCTTAGCTGAGTGTGATGGCTCAGGCCTATACTCTTAGCACCCTGGAGGCTAAGACGAAAGGATCCCTTAGCTTAGGTGTTCAAGACTACCCTGAACAAGATCAAGACACCCCCCCCAAAAAACTCTATAAAAAATAAAAATGGGCATTGTGATTGGCACCTGTAGTCCCAGCTACTTGGGAGGCTGAGGAAGGAGGATCACTCAACCCCAGGAGTTTGAGGGTTGCTGGGAGCTAGGTTGAGGCCATGGCACTCTAGCCTGGGCAACAGTCTCAAAACTTCCATTTCAGACTAAAAGGGATGTAGAAAACTTTTTAACCAAAGTTTCCCCACTGGATGACAGAATGAATGACTTTTAAGTGAATCTCAGCTCAGACCTTAATGTGACTGACACGTGCTGGTTGTGTAGCTTTGGCAAGTTACTTCATTTCTTCAGATCCCATATCAATAAAATGGAACACTCACCTCTAAGGGTGTCTAACAGCCAAATGGGAACATGGAAAACATCTAGAACTTGGCACATAGTAGCAGCTCAGAGCTCCTACCACAGTGTGATTTCCAGGTTCGGCCTTGGTGACTCTTACATCTCAAAGGCAGAGTTCTCCATAGAAAACCTGGAAAAATCCCTAGTTCCTCTGGTTGTAACTGGGCTACTCTGATGTGTCAGGAAATCCCATGGTCTTCTGAACAGTAGGGCTTTGGCATTAGACACAGGTTCAATTCCTAAAAAAGTAAGGCTTTGGCATTAGACGTAGGTTCAATTCCTAAGCTGCTTACTAAGCTGCCTTAGTCTGAATTTGCTCGATCCCTTGGCCTTGACCTCATCTGTAAAATGGTAATAGCTTAAAAGTTCTATGGTATGTGGGTACACACACGATGTGGTATCTGGCTCGGGATGGGTATCCCATTCTGGTTAGGCATTGATACCTTACTGACAAATGTGCAAATCTAGTAATAAGGTAACAGCAGTTTGCAAACATAATGGAAAACTGTAGTGTCTTCTAGCATGACTCAGAACATATACCTATGTTTTTCATGGAAAAAGCTTTGTGGAACAACCTCAGCTTACTATGAAGTTTTTATTACCATTAAATGCTAAGCATGACTGACTTAATTTCATTAAGCTCTCGTGACTAACAGACTGCTCAAACCCTAGTTTGAACATCTCCAACATCTTCTAGTGGAACAGACAAGAACTTAGCTCTGGGACAGCCCTATCTTATTGCCTATCATAGTGACTTTAAGCTTTTACGGTAAAAGAGTCAGATAATACGTACTTTAGGCTTTGGGGGATCACAAAAGGTTTCTTTTTTGCTTTGAAGTTTTTGTACAACTCAGGAAGATAGTTTGTTTTTTTTGTTTTTTGTTGTTTTTTTTTAAACAATTCAGGTCATTTTTGACCTCTGGGGGGGGGGTCTTAGTTTAAGCTAATAAGTTTCTAGCTTGAAGGTCAGAGGATTTCTCCGGAAAGTTCTCCAAAGCTACTGTAGTGGCTGCTTCCTAAAAGCATGTGGGGAATTTTCTCCACATCAGTGTCTGTCCAGTCATACTTTATAGCAACTTAAATATTCCTGCTTTTAAGAGTGAAACAAAATAAAGCATGGACTTCATGAATATAGGAAATTATTTGCAAAAGAATAAGTACTCCTTTTGAATATGGCAACTTATCACTGTTCAAGGACTCCTACTCACCCTCATCAGACTGACAAGTGGCAGGCAGGAGACAGGAGGTTGAGATGACCCCTGTCTCTATCGGGGACAATGTACTAAGAGATTAGTTGGAGTCATCCAAGAAGCAGATGCCAGGATGCAATCAGATGAGCAAGAAATCTACCAGGGAAATTGTTCTGATGGAGAAGGGAAAGTAGGTAGGGAGAGCACTCAGACCATAATGCAGACCTGGTCCCCTTGTAAGATGAAGGGTTCGGTAGAAGCCTCAGACTGCAGCCCAGTTCTGAGATACACTGTGTCTCTGCATGAAATTCCTCACCTAATTGCATGGACTAGGTTTCTAACAATTTCTAAAATTAGGATTTAGGCCAAGCATGCTTGCAATCCCAGCACTCTGGGAGATGGAAGTGGGAGGATCACTTGAGCTCAGATGTTCGAGACCAGCCTAAGTCCAAGAGTGGTACCCCATCTCTACTAAAAATACCTGGGTGTCATCAGGGGCATCTGTAGTCTAGCTACTTGGGAGGCTGAGGCAGGAGAATCACTTGAACCCAGGAGTTCAAGGTGGTTGTGAGCTGGGTTGAGGCCATGATACGCTAGCCTGGGCTACAGAGAGACTGTCTCAAAATAACTAAGATGGAAAATCTCTTCTATAAACATAAAACTTCTGTTCACT
Organism: Loris lydekkerianus; assembly: GCA_963574355.1. NCBI lineage: Eukaryota > Metazoa > Chordata > Mammalia > Primates > Lorisidae > Loris > Loris lydekkerianus. The sequence continues at coordinate 2,824 of CAUYPK010097254.1, read as the reverse complement.
TGTCAGGCCTCATCCTTATTCTAGTGGGATGCTCCTTAAAGAACTTCTCTTCACTCAGCATTCCCTTAGATTTTTTTTTTTTTCTCCCTTAGGTTTTTATAGGATATGACTTCAGATATGTACTGGCCCATCTCTTCTAGAAACACTGTAGGTTTTCTAGCATGTAAAAGTATTCTCCATAGTCCTGTCTTTATCCCCCAAATGATGATGTCCTAAATCATGAGTTTGTCAGCCATGTGTTGCACTGAATAAAAATTTTCTCTGAGTTCTTAACTATAAAAAGCATTAAAAGGATGCCTCCTCTTCTTACACTCATTTTGTTCTAGTAATCAGATTCCTCTAGGTTCTCATTGGGAACTGTAAGAGATGATTTCTAGTGGTCAGCCTGGTCAGACTGACCCAGGTTCAAGCATTGGTGGATGACTGGCTCACATAGTTCTAGGAATATAATCTTCAATTCTGTAATCCAGAAACTCCTTCTGAAAGCAATAATCATTCCTATCTTAGTGCCACAAACGAAACAGCTAACTCTTGAATCAGCCTTTGGGTTGATTCCAGGCCAAAGCCAAATTGGGCTTGACTTTGGACTTCATATGTGAAGCCTAGTGAAAGACCTAGTGAAAGAGTCCTAGACCTCAAACTGGTGTTGACCGTCTTGGAACAAATTTTACCTCTTAAGCTGCACTTGTGTGGCTTAGCCAGGGCTAAGGTATACTCATCCTGATTTATTTCCTTTAGCTTAATGATAAAGATTTTACTGTAAAAGGGCCAAAATAGCATACACATTTAGTCTTTGGGTTCATAGGCTTTTTCACTTTGGTTAAATTTTTGTTATGGCCCAGGAATATGTTCATCTGTGAAACAACTGGCATAACAGTCAAGATCAGAAGTTTAATGGCTACTCCTAAAAATAGCACAGGACTGTGTGCTCTTAATACACCCAGCATTAAATGATGCCATATTCAATAAGCTTTAACACACAGCCCCAGGTCAGTAGCCAGGGGAACTATGCCTAACAAGCACCCCAAGTGATTCTTATCGTAGAATATGAATAGGGAGCAGGTTGAGGATGGAGTTAACTTTCTAAAGTCATGACAAACTCTAGAGGTGGCTAGCTTTTCATATTTCAGTCCTGTGAAGTTGCTCATATGTCACTGTTGAAGACCATTAGGTCACAGAACGGAGGTCTATTCTTGGCATCAGATCACATACTTAAGGGGCACTGTCTTCATTCTAAGGCCACTAGATTTTGATTTTAGTATGACTTATGAATTATGGTCAGGACCACCATTCCTCCACAATCAGAAGTTGGAATGTGCCTTGGGAAAGATACTGCCAGCCAATGGTTCCCAAATGTGGGAAAATAAAAAATTTTGTCTCTAGTAACTTCATGTAACAAGCAGTCATGATTTTAAGTCTTGCGTTTTTTTTTTCCTTATCCAGGTGTTCAGGTCTGAGCATATTTTTCATTTGTGCAACTTAAGATCAGGCTTGGCATTGGGGTTGGAGCAGCTCACCTCAAACCTTCTGTAGTCTAAAGGACTAAAATCTTAAAGTAACCATCACTATCCAAGAGTCCTCCCAGATCAAGCCAGACCTGTCATAATTTAAGCATGGTCTTAAATGCCTCTTCTGGGTGAAAATGTTCACTATGCCTCACAGAATCCTGGTTATGATCTCAACTTTGTAGAAGTATAAATATCCCTTCTATTTCACATGCTCACCACCACTCATTTCTGTTCTGCTGTTGCCAATCTAGTGGGTATGTAATGTCAAATGTTCTTTTCATAGATCACCTGTATCAGGGGTCTCCAGAGGCAGAGTCAACAGAATATATAGGTACACAGGTATGATGGGATTTATTAGAACTGGCTCACATAACTATACAGGCTAGAAGTCCCACCATGGGTGACCTGCAAGCTGGAGACACTGAGATACAATGGCATAACTAAGTCCAAGTCCAGAGGCCTCAGAATTGGGGAAGCCAATAGTGAAATTCTCTAAGGCTCAAAAGGCCTGAGAAACCTAGGGGACTGGTGTGAAAGTCCCAGAATCCAAAGACCATGGAGCCTGAAGTTCCGACATCTGAGGGTCGGAGAAGATACGTGTGTCTTAACTCCAAGAAAGAGCATCACCTCTTCTGTGTTCTATCTAGGTCCCAGGCCAATTGCATGATGCCTGCACATTTCAGGATAGATTTTCCCCCAGTTAGTCTTCTGGCTCACTTTCCATTCTCCCCTGGAAAAACACCCTTGGACACACCCAGAAATAGTGCTCTACCAGTTCCTATGTATTTTTTTTTATTGTTAAATCATAGCTGTGTACATTAGTGCAATCGCCTGTACCCATTCTAAGATGCACCATAGATGTGGCCCCACCCATTACCCTCCCTCCACCAAAACCCCCCATCCCTTCCCCCTCCTTGGCTCTTTCCCCATAGTCTTATGCTATAGTTGGGTTTATAGCCTTCATGTGAAAGCTGTAATTTAGCTTCATAGTAGAGATGAGTACATTGGATACTTTTTCTTCCATTCCTGAGATACTTTGCTAAGAAGAATATGTTCCAGCTCCATCCATGTAAACATGAAAGAGGTAAAGTCTCCATCTTTAAGGCTGCATAGTATTCCATGGTGTACATGTACCATAATTTGCTAGTCCATTCGTGGGTCAATGGGCACTTGGGCTTCTTCCATGACTTAGCAATTATGAATTGGGCTGCAATAAACATTCTGGTACAGATGTCTTTCTTATATTGTGAATTTTGGTCTTCTGGGTATAAACCTAGTAGAGGAATTATAGGATCGAATGGCAGGTCTATTTTTAG
>CAUYPK010097253.1:0-16708 GCA_963574355.1 Loris lydekkerianus | reverse complement strand
TACTTTTTCTTCCATTCCTGGGATACTTTGCTAAGGAGAATATGTTCCAGCTCCATCCATGTAAACATGAAAGAAGTAAAGTCTCCATCTTTCTTTAAGGCTGCATAGTATTCCATGGTATACATGTACCACAATTTGCTAGTACATTCGTGGGTCGATGGGCACTTGGAATGTCCTTCTATTTCTATCAATCAATTGTTTTAGATTCTATATGTAAGAATATATGGTATTTGACTTTCTGTGTCTGGCTCATTTCATGTTAGCAATGTTCTCCAATTCCATTCATGTTGTCACAAATGACAAGATTTCTTCCTTTCATAGGACTGAATAGTATTTTATTCTGTATATGCACATTTTCTTTATCCAATCTTCTGCTGATAGACATTTAAGTTGATTCCATACCTTGAACATTGTGAATAGTGCTACAATGAACATGGACTTTCAAACAACTCTTAGACCTATTAATGTGCTGATCTCTCAATAGTAACAATGGAAGCCAAAAGGCATTGTATTTTCAATATGTTACAAGTAAAGAGCTGGAATTACAATGTATAATTCCATTCTCAGAACTACTGCCTTTTAAAAACCAAGGTAAAATAAAATATTTGTTTTCAGGCAAAAAAACAAGTTACAGAATTTACTGCCAACTGACTCACTGAACAAATATCCAAAGGTTGTAATATATGTAGCTGGAAAAAAATTCTGGGTTAAAGTTTGACATGTATAAAGAAATGCTAAGAAAAATAATGTCTCCTTTTTTTCTTTTCTACCTGTATAATATTTATTTTACTTTTTGTCTCAAAAATTATCTATGACCCACATACTAATCATCCATTTACAAATATTCCTTATCAAAGGAATATTTACTTCACCATGTTTACAATAAGGATGAATTATTAACAGGGTTTTTAGTGGATAATAAGCAGTTAACATGTGTTACACATAATTCTGACAATGCCCTTGTATGATTTTCCAATATAACAAAAGTGTGTGGTTTTTTTTTTATTCTGTACTAATCAGTAAAATAAATGGTAATATGACACATATATTCTTTTGCAAAGGAAGTTGAAAAATGTGATATCTATATGCTAAGAGGTTCAAAATCTTCACAATTTACATTTCTAAGTTTAAAGTGAAAGTTATCAAAGGCATACAAAAACAAGGCAGAAATTCAAAATTTTATAAAGCTAAGGCAATTCTAAATGCTTATAATATTAAACAATAATCTATTTCCCTGTGTTTTTTATTTTGTCTAGTTCTTAATAAAATGTGATTTATAAACAATGGTAAGTATGTGGCAAATCTCAGTCAACTGCTCAATAAACATTTGCTGAGAGTTTATTTCACTTTGAAATGCTTAGCATTTCCCTGAAAATACTCTCTGTGAACTTTGCCAAAATACTCTGCAACATTTGTCTTTTATTGTCATCCAAAAAAAAAAAAGAAAGAAAGAAAGAAAAAGAAAGAAAGAAAAGAAAAGAAAGAAAAAGCTAATGTTGTCTGTTTGGTGGCCCAGTGCTGGAATTATCCACTGCAGCTTCATGAAAACTGATCAGTTGGTTACAGTGGTTGTCTACTGCAACCAGTTGGACAACATGAGGAGGATGCTTGCAATTAAGCAGCTAAGATTGGTCAACAGAGACAGGGCAATTCTCTTACAAGGCAATGTTTGACCATATGTCACACAAACAATACTGCTCAAACTATAGAAGCTGTACTTAGAAACACTCTGTCATCCAGCACATTGCACCAATTGCTGCCACTTCTTGCAAGAATTTTTTTTTTTTTTTTTTTTGCCGTTTTTGGCCAGGGCTGAGTTTGAACCCCCCACCTCCGGCATATGGGGCCAGCGCCCTACTCCTTTAAGCCACAGGTGCCACCAACAAATAGTCATGTTTTAACAAGATGTGGAAAATGTCTTTCATGATTTCATTGCCACTCACTCTCCCAGCTTCTTTGCTCCTGGCACAAACAAGCTACTGTTAAGATAACAAAACTGTGTTAATAATTCAGGTGCATGCTTTGATTAAGTGTACTGCTTCTTGTTTGTGATATAATAAACTTTTTAGTCTGCTTTGGATATTTCATATTTTATAGCAGTGTGATTTTAAAGACTTAAAATAAGCAAATTGACCAGATAACCAAAAGATAGTTTTATTAGTATTACATTTTTGACTTCTCTTTACTTCCAAATATGTATAATCTATCTACTACTTTACTTTCCTATATAAAATGTCTTCTAAAACACCAAAATTGACTTTAATTGCACACATTGTTATTATCATTAATTGTGTGCATACAATTTTCCAGCACCTTTTCCAGGATCTTTTTGCTCTTTCATTTAACAGAAATCCTGGTGATTTTTCTTACTTTTTGCTCTGATTAATACATTGTGACATATAACATTCTTGACTATTGTCTTAGAAAAGCATTATATTTTCATTCAGAGGTATCAAACATTATAAAAATATCACCCTGCTTTTTATTCCCTTATCAAAGTCTTTGAAAATTATGTTTATATTGATGAAGTAGAGCAAGATGGCCAAATAGAAACTTTCAGCAATCATCTCCCTAGTAAAAACATCAAATCCAACAACTATGCATGCAAGAAAACACCTTCATAAGAACTGAAAAATCAGGTGAAAAAACATGGTACCTTGTTTTAACATAATACAAGGAAAAAAACACATTGAAGAGTATAGAAAAGATAGTCTCAGATTGCTTATGCTCCCCTCCTCCAAACCTACGCAGTAGAGCTCAGAAAGAATCTATGTGCTTAATGGATGGAAAGTAAAGTGAGTGTGGGACTTTACACTGGAACTCAGTGCTACCCCATCAGTGTAAAACACAGCACACACCAGTGCCCATAGAAGAAATATTTAGAATAGCCATGGGTCACAGGAGCATCAGTGGCCACAGCAGGAAGAACATGAATTCTGGCCTGTTTCATTACTGGTTGATTAAAATAGTCTCAGAGATTGAATAAATTTCAGTAAGAGTCAGGGCATGCTGACTGTGGTCCTTGAGTCAGCCAAGGCTCCACATATTTTCATAGGCTATACCTCAAGGTGTGACACAGAATGTCACCAGTTGCAGCAATCATGAGTGTAGCTGTACCAACCCTCCCTCTCAACTTCAGACAGTGCAATGTGGAGAGATACTCCTTCTATTTAGGTGAAGGGGAGGAAGAATATTGGAGACTTTGTCTTGCAACAGGTACCAGCCCACCTATAGTAAAATAAAGTACTGGCAGAATCCTAAAGCTCCCAATTCTAGGGCATTGCTCCTGAATGTCAATTATAGACCCACCTTGGGCCAAACAGAAATCTGTTTTTCTTGTAGGATAAACCAACTTCTGGAAGGAGTTAACTTGAATAACCTTAGCAGCTGTCAGACAGAAGCAACAGGGCCTTAAGCAAACCCCAATACTGTGCTGGTCTGGGAAACTATAGGCTTCAGGGGTAACCCCAGTACAGTTTCAGCTGTGGCATCAAGGGACTCCACAGATCACTTCTATCCCAATTTCAACAAACCAAGGGTGGAGAGTGTTTGTCTTCTTGGGGGAAGAGAATGAATGGAGTGAGAGAATTTGCTTGGAAATTCAGGGAATACTCCCTTATCTTCCCCCAGGTCCAGTAGGGCTGGGTATGTAGAAGCCTTAATGAGTCATAGCATACCAGGGCTTGGTATGCCTCCTAGTTCTGAAATGGCTACAGTGACCACAGGCTTAGAGAACTCAAAACTCAGTCCCCTTTTAATTCTTAGAAAGCCATTCGAAGAGGAATAGGTACAAACAAGGCCAGACTGACACTGAAATAAATACTTAACTCTTCAATGCTAAGACAGTAACAAAGCATTTAGGAAAGCACCAAGCACATTCCGGAAGCATCAAGCTTCCTAAAGCATCAAGTACCAAGCACATTTAGGAAAAATATGAGCTCACCAAATTGATCAAATAAGGGACCAGTGTCCAACCCTGGTGTGACAGAAATATGTGACCTCTCAGATAGGGAATGAAAAATAGTTATTTTGAGGAAGCTCAATAAATTTCAAGCAAACTGAGACAAGGGATGCATACATTTAGAGAAATTTTAACAAAGAGTTTGGAATTAAAAAGAAACCTTGGAGCTTAAAAATATAATGGATGAACTGAAAAATGTATCAGCATGTCTCAACAGCAAAACTGATAAAGCAGAAGAATTAGTGAACTCAAAGACAGGATATTTAGCAATACAAAGTTGGAAATGAATAAGGAAAAAAAATAAAGTATGAAGTATGCTTACAAGATCTGGAAATTAGCTTTAAAAGGGAAAACCTAAGATTTATTGGCCTTAAAGAGGAAGTAGAGAAAGAGACAGAATAGAAAGTTTATTAAAAAACAAACACACACACACACACACACACATAGAGAACTTTCCAAACCAAGAAAAAGACATAAATAACCAGGTATAAGAAAATCAAAGCTGATTCCACTCAAAGAAGACTATTCTAAGGCATATAATAAAAAACTTTCAAGATAACATACAAGGAAAGATCCTAAAAGTAGCAAGAGAAAAAAAAAAATGACATACAAAAGAGTTTCAATAATTCTGGCAGAAGACTTCTCACTAGACCTCACAGACAAAAACACATTTAAAGTGCTAAATAGCAACAACAAAATAACACTTTTAAGACAGGGTACTGTACCTAGCAAAGCACTTTAAATACGTCATCACATACAACTTACCAAAACTGACCCATGAAGAAATATAAAACCTAAATAGATCAATAATGAGTAATGACATAGAAGCAGTGATGAAAGTAACCCATGAAACAAAAGTCCAGGACATGATGAAGTGCTGAAAATTACCAACAATTTCAGGAACAAATAAAACAAATTCTATTCAAATGATTCCAATAAATTAAAGAGGCAGGACAATGTCCAAAACATTATATACGGCCAGCATTACCCTAGTATCAAAACCAAAAAAAGACAACAAAAAAATAAAGCTATAGGATAAATCCCTGATGAACATACAGGCCATCCCTGAGTTAGAAATGAGATAAGTTCAGTTGAACTTGATAAGCTCAGTTGAATCTGAATGTAAGTTGGCACAAGTACTGCTACCTATTACTGTAGTAGCCTCCATTTGTAAGTGCAAGCAGTACATCAGTCAGATGTTTGTAACTTGGAGACTGTCTGTACAGTGAAAACTCTCAACAGAACAGAATACTAGCAAACCAAATTCAAAAACACATTAAAAATTTTGTTCACCATGATCATGCAAATCAATATACATGATACTTTTATTTTTCTTTCCCCCAAGTTGATGATTTAGGGTTTTTATTGGCTACCCTTATGCACATGGAAATAGCAAAATAGTATAGAAATTAACAAGGTGAACTTTTATTCAAGAAGAAATATAGTAATTCACCAAAAAAAGAAAAGATTATTTCACATCCTCAAGAAGAAAAGGGAGAAACAGCCTGTATAGTGTGATGACATTAAGCTGAGAAAAACAAATAGAAGCTCCTTGTGAGAGAGGGATAAAGAGTCTACCCCTTTGCTTCATTTTTTCCATGGAAAACCTTCCAACCCAAACAGTGAAAGAACACATTGTTTTTTCCAAGCAGTCGAGCTAACTTGAGGAGAGGCAAGGAGAATATAAGAAGTAAAGGCACTGGCAAAAGCTACAGGTATTTTCCTACACCTGGGACCAAGAAGTGAATACGATTTTCAATCTGGGCAGTGGCAGCATTCACAGTAGCCATTTGAGTCTTTGGCCAGAGATTCAAGCACCTGATATGGAGGAAGGAAAGGCCTCCCGTAATCAGAATTGAATGGAGAATGTGGACTGCATTCTAGCCACAGGCACTGGAACTAAGCCTCATGTCCTCACAAGACCAGAGTGGAAGATTTGCTAAAGACACAGTTTCTCCCAGATGACAATTCTGCAGACAAGGGTGGCTTTATGACCCTGATCTTGTCTGCATACAGACATTATTTGTGACAAAAAAATCACAAATTAACTAGCTAACGTGACACCTCAAGAAACTAGAAACATAAGATCAAACCAAATGCAAACCTATCCCCTTGGTTGGTGGGTGAGCATTAGGGAGTGCTGCTCCTAAGGGAAGGGAGAGTACAGTGCACCTAAGGAGTAATACAATTAGAACATGAATTTTTCCTGTGCCTGGAAGCACAGGAAAACACATTAAAAATTTTGCTCACCATGATCAGGTGGGCTTCATCCAAGAATGCAAGGATAGTTTGACATATGCAAATCAATATACATGGTACTTTTGTGGTCATAGGAATTCTCAAACTATACATAACTATATAAGAATTAAATAATCTGTTCCTTAATGATCACTGGGTTAATAATGAAATCAAGACAGAAACTTTAAAAAAATGAAAATAGGGCAGCACCTGTGGCTCAAAGGAGTGGGGCTGGTGCCACATATGCCAGAGGTGGTGGGTTAAAACCCAGCCCTGGTTTTATATATCTCTCTCTCTCTCTCTCTCTCTCTCTCTCTATATATATATATATATATATATATATATATATATATATATATATATATTCCCCCAAGTTGATGATTTAGGGCAGATGAAATAGGGCAGCACCTGTGGCTCAAAGGAGTGGGGCTGGTGCCACATATATATATATATATATATATAGAGAGAGAGAGAGAGAGAGAGAGAGATACAACATATCAAAACTCCTGGAATAAAGCAAATGTAGTTCTAAGAGAGGATTTCATAAAATGAAATGCCTATATTAAAAAGGTAGAAAGTTCTATGAAGCCAGAATCATCTGGATACCAATGTTAGGCAAAGGCATAATTATAACAAGAGCAGCAACAACAAAACCCATCCCCACAAAAAAAAAAAAAAAAAAAAAAAACTACACTATAGACCACTATGCTTGATGAACAGATGTGAAAAATCATCAACAAAATATTAGCGAACTGAATCCAATCACACATCAAAAAGATAATATACCATAATCAAGTGGATTTTTTTTTTACAGAGCATCAAGGATGGTTCAACATAAATTAGTAAAATTGATACACCACATAAACAAGATTTAAACAAAAACTAAATGATCATCTTAATAGATGGAGAAAAAGTATTCAGTGAAACGTAGTATTTCTCAATCTTAAAAATCTTTAAAAAATAAGGTGGGTATAGAAGCAACATACCTCAAAATAACCAAGGCCATATCTCTCATCTTACAGATAACATCATACTGATTAGGTGGAAAGTTGAAAGCATATTGCCTAAGAACTGGAATGACACAACAATGCCCACTTTCACCCCTCATATTCAAAAGAGTACTATAAGTTCTAACCAGAACAATCAGCAAGAGAAGGAAATAAAGATTATCCTGACTGGAAAAGGAAGTCAAATTATCTCTATGAATTCAGTATAGTCTCAGGATATAAAGTAAATGTACAAAAAAATCAGTAGTATTTCTATATACTAATAATGATCAAGCTGAGAACTAAATTAAGAACTCAATCTCATTTACACTAACTATACAAAAAATTAAAGCATGTAGAAAAACTGAACAAGGAGGTGAAACACACTACAAAGACAACTATGAAACTCTGATGAAATATATTGTAGATGACACAAATTCCATGCTACTTGATTAGAAGAATCAATATTTTTAAAATGACCATAATGCCCAAAGCAATTTACAAATTCAATAGAATTTTCAAATTATCAATTTTCTTTCTTTTTTTTTTTTACAAAATTAGAAAAATCAACCCTAAAATTTAAAATTTATATAGAACCTAAAAGAGACTGAATTCAGAAGGCAATCCAAATTGAAAAGAACAAAACTGGAGGCATCACATTACCTGACTTCAAATTATACTACAAGGATATAATTACCAAAACAGCATGATTCTGTTTAAAAATAAACACATGTAAATGGAACAGCATAGACAACCCAGAAAGAAAGCCTATACCTACAATCAACTGATCTTTAAAAAAGTAACAAAAACAGATAACGGGGAATGAATATCCTGTTCAGTAAATTGTATTGGGACAATTGGATAGTCACATGCAGGAGAATGAAACTCAACCTACATCTCCTGCTATCTACAAAAATTAACTCAAGATGGATGTAAGACTTAAATGTAAGATCTAAAACCATTAAAATGTAGCACACAAAAACCTAGAAAAAAAAATCTCCTAGACATTGACCTAGGGAAACAATTTATGACTAGGAACTGAAAAAGAAATGCACAAAAACAAAAATAGACAAATTAAACTAAAAACCTTCTGCACTATGAAAAAAATAATAAATGGACTAAATAGACAACTTACAATATGGGAGAAATATTTACAAACTGTGCATCTGACAACATTCAGAATCTACAAAGAATGCTAGCAACTCAACAACAAAATAAACAACCCCTTAAAAACTGGGCAAAGACATGAACAGACATTTTCAAAAGAAGACATAGAGATGGCAAAAAAAGAAATATGAAAACATGTTCTACATCAGCAGAATATAAATTAATTAATAACACAGTGAGATACAATCTTTTACTCCAGTCAGAATGGCTATACTGAAAAGTCAAAAAATGTCAGCATGGATGCAGAGAAAAGGGAACGTTTAAACACTATTGGTGGGGATATAGATTAATACAATCTGTACAAAAAATAGTATGAAGATTTCTCAAAGAACTATAAATAGATCTACCATTCGATCTAGCAATCTCACTACTAGGTATCTATCCAAAAGGGGAACAGTTATTATTTCAAAAAGATACCTTCACTTGTATATTTATTGCAGTACCATGCATAATAGCAAAAAAATGGACTTGACCTAAGTATCCATCAATGGATGACTGGCAAAAGAAAATGTGTCATGTACATGCTATGGAACATCACTCAGTCTTAACTAAAAATTGAATTATATCTTCTGAAACTACATGGATAGAACGGGAAGCTATTGTCTTCCATAAAATAACCCAGAAACAGAAAGTCAATCATCATGTATTCTCAGTTATAAGTGGAAGCTTCATAATGTGTACCTTAGATGTAGAGCATGGCATGAGAGAGAATGAATATTTGGAACAGTAGAAGGTAGGAGTGGGAGGATAGAGTAAGATGAGAAATTACCTAACGATGGTATTACATACATTTATTGTGTGACAGTTATATAAAAAGCCTAGACTTCACTCCTACCCAATATAATCACCATTGCTGATTATAACATATAATCAGTGTTACAGATTATATTGTAACAATCTGTAATTGTTATAGATTATATCCCCCAAATCCATAACAATTTATAAAAAAGTGATAAATCACATTAATAGAATAAAAAATAAAAACCTAATGATAATTTCAATGCTTCTGATAAAGCAGTCGATAAAATTTAACATCTTGTTATGATAAAAGCTCTCAGAAAACTGGGTATAGATGAACCATATCGCCAATCAACATAAGTCATATCTGACAAACTCTCAGCATAATGAATTGGAATAAGACAAGGGTACCCACTTTCAACACTTATTTCTAATAGCCATGGAAGTCCTGAGCAATTAGACAAGAAAAAGAAAGGGCATTTTGAAAGAAAGAAGTCAAATTGTTTTTTGCAGTTTACATGATCTTGTACTTAGAGAAACAAAGTCTCTGCCAAAAAAATGTTATAAGTAATAAAATAATTCAGTAAAGTTGTAGCATACACATACCAACATACAAAAATTAGTAGTATTTCTACATGCAACAGTGAACAATCTGAAAAGAAATCAAGAAAGCATCCCTGTTTACAATAGCAAAAAAAAAAGGAAAATACCTAGGAATAAAGTTAGCCAAGGAGGTGCAAGACCTCTACAAAGGTAATTATGAAACATTAATGAAAGAAATTGAAGAGGACATACAATGATGGAAAGTTATCCCATATTTATGGATTAAAGGAGTTAATATTTTTAAAATGTACATGGGTCTGTTGTTATTTCATCATTACCATTTCTGATTGATGAAATTAGAGATTTGACTCTATTTTTCCTGGTTAGGTTGGCCAAATGTTTCTTTAGCAGCAGAGATACTGTTGAGCCACAGAAGAGTTTATGAAAGATGAGAATAAATTCTCTCTTTAGTAACCAAAGAAATAGATGATCTCTGAGGTTCTTTCTTTGATTGACACTCTACAATTCTATTTTTCTAAGATATCAGTGAAGCAAAAAGGATCTCAATTGAACTACATTATTGCAGGCAGACAATAGAGTTGAGAGTGTAAGTTCAGGACAGGCTTAGCCATGTGTGTTCTTTTGCAAATACTTACCCCATGGGATTCTTCGCCCCTTTGTACCTAGTCTCTACCAGAAGTAAATGCAGAGACAGTCAGAACATTTGGAATAAACATGGAAATAAATTTCTAGAAAAAGGAGACAAATCCAAAATCTTAAATAAGTAGGTCACCATTACAACAAGAGTTTGCAATCCTGAACAGAATTATAAAATAATTACGTGGATGTCTTTCAGTTTATCTCAGAAGTACATATGCATGTGAAACACAGGAGAATGAATCATGCTGCTAAAAATAACTCTGTTGTTTATAAAACACTTTCACTTACAATATTTCAGCTGATTCTCCTAACTGCCTACTTTAATGACAATTACTAAACTTAAAGAAACTGAGTCCCAAAGAACTTAAACCAAAGTCCCAGATCTAGTAATTGGAAGACTCCAAAGGGAAACTTACATCTTCAGACTTTAGAACCAGTCTTCAAATTTATATACATATAAATATCATATATAATATATATTCTATGTTTTATTTTACTAGTAGGTTATTTTGATCTTGAGAAGCACAGCCTGTACGGCCAAGTGAAGATGCCAAGAAAAACCATGCAATCCCAAAGTTGCTCAGCCTCACAGAAATATTGTGAGAAAAGTTTAATGAAAGAGGTGAAAATGCTTTGAACATGACAGTGCCTGACATAGTGTCCCAGCTGTCAGATGGACTAACACTGGAAGCAGAGAATTGATTTGAGTTATAAAGACAGGTTGCTTTTTCATAGGTGACCTGAGAAGAATGCTCCATTCTGATATCACAATAGCTCTTTGGCATAGCCTCAAGCCCCATCCATAACATTGGTAATGACGTTGAAAAGTGGTACACACACATACACACACACACACATGTTCTGCGTGTGCACATGCACAGACACATGCACTCATGCAAGTTTATTTTATGAAAGGATATATTCTATTGCTCTGTTATTAATATTCCACTGGAAGGTTGGATGGATCAATTGTGGAAAATTTTGCCATGGGCCAATGCCAGACCTGCCAGGTCCCCTTTATATAGTGTTCAGGGAAGAAGTAGAAACTGATTGTGATTGGTGAAGGGGCTAAATCCTTTAGAAATACATTTTCTTAATGTTTTGTCTCCATTCTTTGTCAGGATCAGTACAAATGAATGTCACAACTAATTTGACTCAACTAGTTTTAAAATAAGTACTCAATTCTAAAATTACTTACAGAAGGATTCTGCCAATTAGCAAAAAAATAAATAAATAAATAAATAAAAAGAAGAAGAAGAAGAAGAGGAGGAGGAGGAAGAAATAATTTAAAGGGTCATTTGGTAGGAAAGCATTGCAACAATTATCACAATGTATTTCATTATCTTCTTTTACTACTAATCATTGTTCACTCTGGCTGGTTCACTTAAATGGCTATTTTGAATCATTACTTTTTTTCAGGTTTAATTTAACTCAATGTAGTGGTGTCAATTATAAGCAGTGAATCAGGGAGAAACTAATGATTATAGATCATGCAATTGTCCTGGTTAGTTGGTCTAAGAGAATGTCTTAAAGCTTTACAGAAAGGAAAGCATGGAGCAATAGCCAGTGAACATGAGTAGAGTAATACCATTTCTTCCCTTAGGGCTCACGTTTTAACACTGATTATCTATCCAAAGCACACTGGTGTCTAGAAAGAACACATTCAACCACACAGTCTTTCCCAATAAGGACGTTCTGCAGTAAGGACCACAAAAGTACACAGTAAACATAGTTAAAAATGTCTGTTGGTTGCAGTATGATGCTAATGACTATTATCATAAAGGCATAGTCAAATTAGCATAAGATATTACTAATTAATAAGAGGCTCTTGCATAAACATCAAGCTCATTTTTTCTGGCAGAAAGGAAAAGATTTTCAGACACTGACTTCAGTAGCTATAAAGATTCTTTATTCTTCTACTTCAATAACTTGCATCAAATCTCAAATTAATCACATATTAAATGGGGGAATCCCTGCTTCCTGGGATTCCACTAACATTTTCCCAAAAGCTAAGGGTGAGGTTGACTGAGAGTAAGTTAGGCTCATGCATACTGGCTCCAATAAAGCCCCTCAGTTTGGGTCATGAATAACATCGTGTCCTTTATATACACAGCTGCGGTTCTGATTGTGTATCAGAATGGCCTGATCTCAGAATTGATTTTCTAGTAGAGGCAATGCATTTGTATTAACCCGTGACTATACTTTCTCTTCCAAGCAAGATAGCCAGCCAGGGTCGGAAATACAATTTGTGGTTCATATCAAGCCAGCAAGATATTTTGACTTAGTGCCAACTGAAATGTCTCAATATCAAGCCCGGTTGGAAAATGTTCATAACTGATTATCACTGTTTGCCAGGAGCTTGGGAGGAGAGAACGATGGCAAATGCATCACACCACTCACTGATTTACCATTCCTGCTGAGAATGCCAATCTTACTACTAATCTGATTCTTACATATATTTTATCAGCTGAACAGAACAGCAACTTCATGAAATAACCAACCAATTAGCAGAGATAAAAGTGTCCCTTAGCACACTGAAAATAACTAGGGAATGTTTTAAGATGTTTATTTAACATTCCAAAAAACTCTAGGAGATATATTATTAATTTTCCTTTAGAGATACTAGGAAAGAAGCAATAGTTAATTTTGATCAAATTGAAAGGATAATCAAATTTTGTACTAATGGCTACTTCATTTACTAAATCTTTTTTCCTGCTTTTGTGTGTGTGCATTTGTGTGCTTAAAAAAAAAGTTCTGATCTTCAAAAGAAGCACACACTGCAGTCAGATAAGTCAAATAGAGTATTATAATTCTATCCTAAATAAAATTTTGCATTCTTAACGATAAAAAAGTGTCACTTTCATTACTATATCTTATAAAATTAAACAATCTGTAATAGAGGAATATATCAGCCACCTGAAGGATTTGGAATTATTTCCGTAACAAATGTGGAATTATTTCTGCAACAAAATATAGGCAATAAAAATAATTTTACATGCCTGCTTTAATTTAAATGTTGGAAAAATAATAGAAATCACTGTTTTATTTAAAACCAAATGAGTATATTGGGGAATTAAAACCTTCTTTGCTGCCTTCTTTTGTTGCAACCCGTGTAAGTAGTTGCTCTGTATTTTATTTCCAGTAATCCATTTTTTCCATTCTCCACAACCCCATGAAGTTGTTCAAGGCAAACAAGATTTTTGTACATCCAAATGGGTCTCAATTCTCAAATTTTATCCCTCAGCCTATCATAAATTAAAATCTACAATATGAAGGCCTAAAGTATTTGCCAATACTCTAGTTTATGTAAATGAATGAATATATCAAAAGTATAATCTGAAAATCTTGTGTCTCTCATGATGAGTATAAAAGCATATTCATAATAAAAAAGTGGAAAATATGCAAATAACATTAGTTATTAAATATTAATGTGTAGTGTCTTGATCATGTCTTGTCTTTTTAAAACACTTATGGACACAGACACTTCTTCTTGCAAGACTCCTCATTAACAATTAACTGAGGTGTGGAGCTTTTGTTGCGGTTATACCTTCCTACAAATACTGAATTTTTAAAAATTTATACACACACAGAGGTATGCATGTTTGTGTGTGTAATATTCTATTTCTATGAAAGCTTCAAAGGAGATTTGGCCACACAGTCATATAGGCCATCCATGTAACAATTTTAACCAGACTATATACTGTCAATATAAAGATACTGAATGTTATTTTATTTAAAATCTCTTACACTCCATAAAACTAGCTAGACCATTCACTTACATACCTCTTTGACTACCTCGTGATTTGTGATTGGGTTTAAGAAAGAATGCTGACTTTTTTGGCCAACATACTATATGTGTGTGTACATATATATATACCCCATATACATAAATATATATAACTTCTAAAACTATAAAATTCAATTGGCAGATCTTCAGATTTCAATGAGTAAAGAAAAAGAAAATCAAGCCAACTCTTAGCAAAGCAGCTAAGTCATTTTTAAGTAATCAAGTTTTGAAATGACAAAATGAGCTTATAACTTTTTCACTGTGTTTCAAGGTGAGTTAGGAGTAAGCATTGCAGCTGAAGCAAATACTATAACATAAGAACAGAAAGCCAGCTATCCAGATAGAAGTGCAACAAATGTGTGATGAGAGAAACTCAAGTCTTCACTGCTTTACTTCCATTCATTCCTCACAAACTCATAGTACATGGTTGAGATCAAGCTATCAAGGTCAATGTCCAATGGAAGTGCACCAATTCTTAGAATCTGAAGTTCTCTTAGAGATGAATTATCCCTGGAGTGAATGAAAGTTAAGGTCCTTGCTGCCCGTGATTTCAAAGACTCCTTTTCCTACAGGAAGGTCTTTAAAGCAGGTCTTTTAAAAGCATGATTCATCTAAGAACCCACACCTATACTTCTTTGCAGTTCTGATGCTGGATGCAAAGGTCATCTTAATATATATCCATGTTCAAGGATCAGCTTCTGTGAGATATATTTGGTACCCACTCTCTCATTCCTTTGGGCATTTTGTCAACAAAGAAATAGCCAGGTCTTTATAAAGACCACATAAATATAGAAGTAACCCAGTCTAGAGGTCCTCAGAAACCAAGGGAATACCTACAATTTAGCCTGAATTCATTCTCCAAATATAAATGGCCTTTTCAGAGGAAATATCCACCTGATCTTTAATGAGATTAAATCAAACAGGATTGCCAAGAGTAGGAAAGGGTAAACATCAAAAATAAAAAGGAAAATTAATAAAAATCAGTTACATTAACCTAATGAAATTTATTTAATCCTCATAGCAACCTTATGAAATAAGAAGCATGTTATTACCATGTAATAGGTTAAAACAAAATAAACAAATAACAAAAAAAAAGAAATAAAAGGCAACTGAGACTTACAGACTTTAGGTGAGGTCACAGAGACAATAAATGAAGGGCTAGACGTTTCTGACTCAAAAATCTGGGCTCCTTCCACTATGCAAAACTATTTTTTCCAGGACATAACAAACAGAAGTAAATAAAGAGTTACTCATGCTTTATTTTTCTCCTGGTCCCATTTGTTTCCCTAGAATAATTAATAACAAAGGCCCTTAAAGCCAAAATGTACATGACCTTTGTTTTGGTTACAATAAGAAATGTTTGTTTTGACTCCACAGCCATGCCTACGGAAAGAAATCTTCCCAATGTGAAAAGTGGATGATAGTAGAAATTGATAGGATAAAAAAGCGGTCTAATTTCTTAGGGAATATAACAAAGAAATAGAAAACTATGGGATGTCCAGTGGGTCCTGGATATAAAAACTGAGTCAAAAGTCCTATGTATGTTTCCCCACATAAACTATTCTGGTCACTGTTTAGGCATCTCAGTGTGTATTTAAGCTATCAATTTATCCTTGAATCTGTGCATGTATCCATTTCTCCAAGTCATTACCTCTGTTATCCTCCTGATTAATTCATTTGTCAATGGGCTTCCTTCCAACATATTCTTCCTTGCACCCTTGGAAACCTCCTTTACAAAATCATTAACAAAGCTATCCCTCCCACCTAGTATACTATGCATTGACAGCTGAGATACAAAGACAGGTGGCAAGTGACTCAGAAAGTTCCTAAACTAACAACCCTGAGGCTCAGAATCTTAGGGTTAGTATACCTCCAATTAGTCATACCTCCTGATGCCCTCCCTCCATCTTGAACCATTGCAACTCACTGGAAGGTAGAAGAGAGGGAATGAGGGTTAAAGGAACAAAGAAGTTACCACATATCTTCTCTATTTCAGCTGCTGTGCTACACAAGTTTATGAACTTCAATTTTATTTAATAGTCACAAAGCTCTTCAGACTCCCCTTTTGTAATTTATTTTTTTGTCTTCAAAATTGACCTCAGTTATTTTAAACACATTTCCCTTTTATGAAAAGTAGAGATGGGGTACCTTCTGATTAAGATAATGCAGTAAATGTATACTTTGATAGTTTTCTCTGCTATAATCACATAGCAAAGATGAATAAATTAGAACAGGAGAAAATTGACAGACATAAATGAAATCAAATAAAAGACAAGCATCTCTGTGGTCAAGACACCCAAAAGAGAAAATTCCATTCCTTTAATTGGTAAAAACCAATACGGGTGAAGGCAGAGTCAGTAATAGATGACCCCTAACTTTGATCATCTAAGCATATATCTAATAGAGGAATTGCAGGATCCAAAGATAGGTCTACTTTTAGTTCCTTGAATATTCTCCAAACTTCTTTCTAAAAAGGCTGTATTCACCTGCATTCCCACCAGCAGCATAGAAGTGTTCCCTGTTCTCCATCTCTTTTTTTCTTGTTTGGACAGCTTGACTAGAAAAAGGAGTGAACTATGACAATCTCTAAGGGAGGAAGCATGGTCAAGATAATTTTTCTAAATAATA